>VZTY01033810.1:104156-116720 GCA_013400935.1 Turnix velox
TTTTTTTTTTTTGCTTCTCATAATTGAATTCCTGCAAGATAAAAATCTCCTTTTCCTCAGTAGGCTGTAATCAGCGCTCTCAGAGTTGTGGTTTCCAACTGCCCTCATCATGTGCTTCCTTATGAAACTCCATGGAGAAATCGCCTTGGCACGGGTGCCGATTTAAAGGGCCCAGCAGCAGGGAGCAGCCCCCTGAAATGGAGGAGCTGGGACCACCCAGCCTGGGATGCAGGGGCATGCGGGGGCCCATGGGGCTGCTACGCGGTCACATGGGAGGGAAGCGACCTCTGTTAAGAAAAGACTTCGTTTAGCAGATTTTTGAGTTGCTGATGGTCCTAGAGGGTGGGGAGAAAGGCATCCAAAATAAACCACTGGATTTTCGACTTTAACCCTCCTAGCTCACGCCAGTTTTCTGCTTATGGACATCTTCTTCCAAAGGCATTTTCTTCTCTCCACCTGCTGTCTTTTCCAGACAAATAATAGAGCTATGCCCCATCCTCAAAGGAGCCTGGAGGGGTGCCACCAGCCGAACATTACCCTCTACCAGGAAGTGGGCAGTCCTTGGTGGGGAGGCTGGGTCCAGCCCCTGCTCCCTAAGCCTGCTTCCCTCCCAGCAACGCTTCTGTTTTCCTTGGCACAGGCTGCAGGATATGATGCTTGCTTCCTTTTGTAGCTGCAGACCAGGGGAAGGGGCCCAAAGAAGGTGGTGGTCTCTACAGGAAGGGTTTGCTCAGTGATGGAAAAGCTCCCCAGCTCAGGGCTGGGTGCAGGCCACTGGATGTTTGGGAAAAACTGGCTGGTCTGGTTCCTCATCGGGTCACTCAGTTTTTCCATCACACACAAGGACAGACAGATGGAGGTGGACGACAAAGCAGGGTTGCTAGGAAAGCTTTATGTAAGCGGCACTTGGCCAGTGGCTGACAGTGCAGCAAGTGTTCAGCTCCCAGAGCTCCACATCAAACCTGGCAGCACATCAAAACCTCTGTTTCATAACCCTCTAGAAATAGGATTTTCTAACAGTGCTGAGAGGACTCGCCTTGTTCTGCAGCGACCTGGGATTTCACCAGTTGTTAATGGTTATCTAGGCAATGACCTAAAAAATTCAGTAGGGCCCTTCCCCATGACGAGGTATGTGATTTTACCAGGTCTCGTGCCTGGCAGCAGGCATGCTACTGGAGTCCACCTGCTAATAACACAACTCAAGAATTAATTGGCAATTAACAACAACCAAATAATTATAGAATCGGATTTCAGGAGAGAGGCTGTGATGCTGTGAGCAACTTTCCCAGGATGAGGACTGCTCTCCTCTGGGAACGGGATGTGTGAGTGTTCCAGGGGGAGGGAGTGGGGCTAGAGGAAGACTTCTCCAGGACAGTACAGATTTCCAGAGGTACTAAGATTTCACAAGAAGAAGAGATCACCAAGAAACTAATTTTACCCTCAGGATGGTTCCTTGCCTACTCCAGCTCTGCTGAGGGAGCAAGGTGAGAGTCATCCATGTCCTCAGCTTTATAATGCACATAAGGTGTAACTCAGAGGGGTCTTTGCAGAACAGGGCTGTGGCTTTGGTCAAACCCAGCTGTAGGGAAAGGGCTTGCTGCAGTGCTGGAGAGCAGAGAAGTTCACAGACTGCCTCCTGGCAGGGCTGTCCCTCAGGGACAGGCAGGGGAGAGCTGCTCATCTCCTCTGCTCCTGGTCACCAGCGGCAATAATGGTGTGCTTCCCACCCAGGTCTCTGCCCATCCCAGCTCCATGCTGGGGTGGGCTGATGGCACAGGAAAAGCACATTTTTTTTCAGATGCATTAGGTAGATTCACAGCCTGGGTATTCATCTTATTCATCCCTCTACCCTTGCTGAAGAAGAGTTATCCCCTCTTGGACATTATCCAGTATTTTGCCCAGCTTTGTTTCCAGCCATTCAAGTGATGGGGCTTCCTTTGGGAAACTCCATCACTATCTAATGCACTTTGCTGTTAGGAAGTGCATCTTGCTCTGCATTAGGCTTCAGCAGTTTTTCTTCAGGCTCTAGGCCTGCTTCCCAACATGCCATCTGCTTGTGGGCTTCTTGTCTTCACCAGGCAAACTGAGCCTTTCTCACTTTCTCCATTGGTCAGTCTTAATCCTTTAATCATTTACCACTTTCCTTCTTGCTGCTACCATCTGCCCCATATTGACCTTAGTCTGCCAGACATGTACAAAACATTTCTGCATGTTGAGAGGCTCCCCACTGCGAGGCCAAATCTCTGTCGGCTGAGGCAGCTATGGCTCCCCGACAACTCTGTGCTTTTCCAGCTCTGGGCCAGTGAGGGTGAGCTCAGCAGCTGGCACAGGAGAGTACAGCTGGAGGGATGCTCTATTTTACACCAGCTACTAAAAGCCTGGAGTGGCTGTTCCAGTCAAGGAGGACTGCTGAGGCATAGAAACACCCTGGCCTCTTCCTCGGCCATGCTTCCTACAAAGGAGGAGGCAAGAGTCTTGGTGCAATTCTGAAAGGGCAAACTGCCATGTTAAGTGCGCTCAGGATAGTCCTGGTCCCATCCCCTCGAGGAGCATCACCAAAGGAGTAGCAGGGTGCCCTATACCTGAGCTAGATGGCACAAAAACTTCCTGCACAGTCAAAATAACCATATTGGTCTGAGTTACATGCCTGAGGGCACCTCACATAAAACAGTATCCTTCCCTTCATTATCTTGACAAAAATGGCTTGAACTGTCCTAGTGCTGCATGGCAGCTATGGTCTATGGCCCCAGCACCTCTGCTTGGAGGTGCAGGGATGTTCCTGTTCCTCACTCACCGGTTTGAATAGTTTCCAGAGGAACGTATTTCTGTGCTTATATTCCGAGACCTTTCTGGTCCCTTCATCCCATTTCAGTTTATCCATGTACTTGGTTTGGAGCCAATAGAGGCCAAAAGCACCTCCTCCCCATGCTTCTGCCAGCAGCAGAGAGGGTGCCAGCCCCTGGTCCCCTCCTGCATGCTGTTTCCCTTCTTCCTCTGGGCATTCATCACAGCACTCAGCCCACTCATCTAGGCCAGGGTCAGATGCCTGTGTTCCTCTTCTCTGTGGGACACAGTGCTCTCACTCTCTTTTTGTTTCCTTTTGTTTATGATCCTTGATCTAGCTTTCAGGCCATGCGCAAATGCTCTGCTTCTGGCCAACTTGAATTAATTTCAAGGAAAATTGCACAAGAGTTCAGGGCTGTTGCTGGGAGCCAGACCTGCTGGGCTGACTGTTTTGTCCTCTCAGGGCCCGGTCTTGCTGGAGGACCTGCTGGCACCGCCAAAGCAGAGTCAGCAGCACACTGCATGGACTGCCTTGGCTGGGATAAGTCAGAACAGCAAAATCCAGCGGAGGTCAAGACAGGGTTTGCAAATTTAGTCAAAAAAAACCCCCAACAAAATGGGAAAGAGAGAGCAGTAGAAGTTCATCTGGGATGCTTCGTTGTCTGTTAAAGCCATGCAGATTGATGGCAACCCCATTTTCCTCCGAGTATAAGTAGCTTCTCTTTCAGTGCCAGGATGGGACTGGGAAATAAAGAGCTCTGCTAGTCACAGCAGAGGAGTCAGGTTCTGAGCAGCAAGGGAGAGGTTGGCAAGATGAAGCTGCTGCCCCAGAGCCAAAAGGGAAGAGCCAGTGATTCTGATGGCTCTTGCAGCTGTGGATGTGTCCAGGAGCCCCAACCCCCCTCTCTTGGTGGCAGAGCTGAACAGAACAGCTCGCCAGGTTGCTGTTCAGAGTCTGGCTGGCCTTTGGAGAGCAAGCACTTGCTATTCCTTATCTCCCAGGTACTTGTATTTCAAATGATGTGAAAACCTTGCTTCCCATCCTCAGGTTTAAAAATGCCACAGGCAAAAAAAAACTACTTCCTCCCTTCTGGTTTTTTTTTATGGTTCCTAATGTTTTTTGAACACAGGTGTGTTATGTTTGGTCTGTCTTTTCAGTGACCTTGTCAACAAAGATATCGGCAAAGAGCTGACGGGAACACTTGGAAAAATCAAACCTATCTGCAGGAGCAGGCTGCAGTAGGCTGTACCTTGGGAAAGCCAGCCAACCTGCTGAGCCTCTGTCAATTATTTCTAAAAAATCACAGGGAACACAAAGCTTTGGGGTGCAGAAGGTTCCTTAGCAGCCAGTGGCTCAGATGAAGTACCACCCATTATCATCACAACTAAGACTTTCTGCTTACTTCGCTGACATGGGAGGCTCTTCATTTTGAAGGAATTTGGAGTGACTTAAAATCCCTTGGGATAGCCTCATCTTTCTTACAAGTGGGATTCAACTCAGCTGGCTGTGGGAGTTTGAAAGTCACACAGCTCTCCACAGCCCTTGCTCTTATCACAGGACAAATAGGAGAAACAGACAGCTCACAAAGTGTGACTCATACTTTCAGAGGTACAAGCTTCTTGGTGAAAGTGCTCACCTCTTCCATGGAGCATAGAGGGAGGCTTTGAGGGTTGGTTAGCTATGGTTGCCTGCTTTAGAAAAGATGAGCACTAAGTGGTATCTACCCTTAGTGATCTACCCTAGAGAATGGATTAGCTTTGTGGCTCTGAAGATGCCTGATGACCTACAGTGGATACAAAATGCCATATGGTGGAAATGCAACAGCTTGCCTTGTTCTCTCTCATCTCTTGCAATATATCCTATGGAATGGGCATAGAAACAGACATTAAAGTCCAAGGAGCTGCTGTGATGTCTGTTCCTCTCTTTGATGTACACCTGCTTCATCCATTCACTTCTCTCTTGAAACTCAGGAGTTTTTACTCAGATGCTACAAAGTCTTCCCCTGACTCTCAGGTTCTAGTGTGGTTTCTTGGCTGTTGGTGAAATCATTAAAAACCTTCATGGATGCAATGATGCAGCCCCTGAATTATTTTAATTTCTACCAATTTCATTTGAGTACATGCTAATACTTTCCCCATACTTTTCAGTTTAACATAATGCTAATAAATGATATGACAATGATAAATTTTCATTTTATTTAAGGCTGTTTATCATCCATATCTATTATGGAAAATCATCAATTATGCAAAAAGCGTGAATGTTTAAAGAGTCTCAGAAGTGTCTCTATTTATGGATTGTATAATGTGTCTTCTTTACTCCTTGCTCATGCACACACTGGAGAGGCTCCTCCATTAAGTATAATTTTTGCATAAAGAGCCTGAAAAATGGAACTTGACAGGAAGATCTTTGACAAGCTGGAGGCTTGTTGCAAAATGTGGCTGAGCTATAAAAATTTCACTTCATGGGAGAATCCCTCAAAACACAAAACTGGGTCTAAATCAGAGAACCAGTGAATTAGATGGATGTAGCATGTTTTGAGTCAAAAAGCCATTCTCTACCACTTCCCTGAAGTCATCTTCCATAGCTTGGCTAGGAGGTCTAAGTAAAAAGGAAACAAATGGGTCCTTCACAAGCTCTTATTATGGGAGGAGTGCACATTGCTCATGTCTTGATCATGCTGGGATTTCTGTGGTCGCCCCCAAAAGCCATAGGAGCTGCTTTCTAATGATTGGGTTGGGTGTGGATCATGCTGCAGAGAAACGTGGTTTGCAGTGGGCTGCTCCTGCTCAGTGCTGCTCTAGAGCAAGAAAATTAGATGCTTAAAATGTCAGAGAAGTTGTAAGTCAGTGAGCCATCACTCATTTCCAAACTTGCACAGCAGTCCCTTTGCAGATTCTGCTCACAGAGCAGTATCTTTGGAGCTGCCTTGCATTAAACTGGCAATTTATTTTGGCATCTGCAGTAATTCGGAGTATTGAGGAAATTTCACAGTAAGGAGCACATCAAACAGAGACCCTTTAAAGCATTTGGAAAAATTGGTGTATTGAATTTCTTCTTGCTTTCCTTTCAAGATGCTGGTGGGACACAAAGAGTTAAAGTTAAGAAATTAGATCACAAAAAGCAAATTAACTAAACAGCACCATCCTTGCCCGATGCTGGTCTTGCACATGATGTACCAGTAAATCCCAAGTAGCCCGACACACATCTGGGTGTTTCTGGCGTGGTTCTGTCTATTCAGGGCCACTGGGGTGTTAGAAGAGGCTTGCAGCTGCCATGGCTCTCCAGCAGCGTGCGACAGGAAAGGGAGAGCTTTCTCACACATCTGACACAAGAGGTTGATTGTGGGGATTGCTGGTGGGTGACCTCCCTTTGCCACCAGTGCCAGGGATGCTGGCAGCACTGGGGCCTGCCGCTTGCCAGGCACTTGCCCCACAGAGGATGCCCTTGCTTCAGCCCCTGCTGCCTCTGCTCTCTCCTGCAGCCACAAGAGCCCTTGCTTCCAGCCCCTTACCCTGGCTGCAGGGGCAACAGGAGTCCTAAATGTGGGGGTTCCCCCAGCACTGTCTGCCTGGAGCTTCTTCCGCTTGGAAATCCCCAGGAAACCTTCAGTTCCTACATTACCTATATCACTGGTAAGTCTCCTGTAGCTGCTGAATATTTGGATACTTAAACATATCCATGAAGTAATTAGTTGTGTTTTAAAATTACTGACAGTTTATGGACAGAGGATGTGTCAGGTTGTGACAACAAAGGAAGGGTGAAGCCTGTGGAGTAGAAAGTCTGGTGGCATCTGCTATTTTTAAACGTGCCACACAAGGTCACCTCCATGCCTTCCCTGCACCCAGTTCTAGTCTCTCCCACCCACCTGCCCTTCATGGCGCTTTGTGGTCTTTGCCATGAAATCCTTAATTTTCTTTCATTCTTCCTTTCCTGTTGTATCCATCAGGAAATGTCCTTGACAGCACCACATGCCTTTAAGCCAAGTAGGCAATAACACAAGAGTGGATTTGCAGCCATTGTGCCTTTTATTGAGAGTATTAAAGGCCTGGGATCAACAGCTGGCTACTTCCAGCACAAGAAAGGTCGCAGTGCCACATTAAGAGGATTTTTTTTCCCTGACAATTCAAATGCCTTTGCAAATTTTCTATTCAGCTTCTATTTTTTCCTTGGGCTCATGGGATGAGTAAGGATGTCCTCCGAATCCTGGCTTCTCCCATGGCAGTTACTGCCTCTCATTGCTCTTGTCCTGATCTGACACAGCTGTCATGAGGTTGGCTGTGGATCTTGTACCCTGTTGGGCTAGTCCAAAACATCACTGCTCTGCCAGAGAGAAACTTTTTGCTTTAAAGCCAAAAGTTCTCTCTTTAAAGCCAGGTTCTCTCGGGGGCCTCTTGGGAGTCTCCTCAAGCCCTAAACATCCTAGTACCTATCTGTGCACGTCAGCATCTCTGTATTTCACCTACTCTCTTGGACATACTCTCCAGCTCATCCTGTAATCATGCTTGTCTTTCCATAACTGCATAACATTGGTGCCAAAAATCATTAACTACTAGCATGCCCTTTTCTCCTTCAGCCAGTTCCAGATGAGTTCCCAGTTTACAGCGTCAGTTCTTGCTGTTAATCCATAAACTATAACCTTTACATCAGGTACTGTTCAATGTAATTAGATTTCTATTACATGATGTTCTTTCCTATGGTTAAACAAGAGTTGCTTTACTAAAACAGCCAGCCTCAGGTGATGTTTAATTGCAACCTTGACATTAAAGCTGTGCTTACATGACACTCTCTTGAAGCCTCCAATCCACCACACTATTGCCTGTACTTACCTTGACGTGGCACGTTAGCAAACATCCAACCTTGTCTTGCAGGATGTCAGGCCTCTGCCAGTGTCCCACTCTTTCCATGAAGAGAAGAATAAAACCCGGACAGCTTCAAGTCAGGTCACCCTGACTGCAGTGTAAACATGGTACCTGCTTTGGTGCAAGCTGGAGTGGGGAACAAAAGCACAATAGACAAAATAAGGTCATTACACACAATTTGAACCAATTATGTACCTAAAACCTGGGCTCTTTGTGTGCTGATTTCTATTTTGTGCTGAGAGGGAGGGAAAGTAGCCTTACACATAATGAAGCAGCATTGGGTACTGGAGTGCATCTCCTATCACATAAAAAAGTAGTATTGCCTCCTAAATCTACTTGTTCCTGTGTTGAACCTTTATTTGCACCCATTTTCAGTGCTGCTATTCCCTGCAGTTCAAAACTGTTGGTATGCAGGAAAAGTTTCCTCCGGCAGTGCTGGGGCCGCAGCCACCCCCCCTTCCCAAGCCCACTGGCTGCTTTGATGCCATAAGAGCATGACAGTAAGAGAAATGCCTGGGGAAGTGAATCAATAGCGGCAGGCTGGCCAGCTGCAGGGTGAGGACGGGGTAAATCACTGCAAGAAACTTTCCCAGCCACCGGAGGAGTTGGGAGAACAATGCGGAGAAGAGGATGTGAGGCACTTCCCGCCACTGGCCAGCCCCGCGCCAAGGAGTGCCGCAGCCTCCAGCACTATCTTTGTACCCCATCATTGTCTGGAGACCGCTTTCACCATTTGGAATGGGTTTCTATGCTCAACATTGCTTTTAGTGCTCTCTCTCAAAGATCTAATCATTGCTTCGAAAAAAAGGAGATTATGTCCTCAGTCCTTCTGGGTGACATCTATCCAAGGCAGGTCTCTGGGCCAGACAGAGCGTGCTGGTTCCTCTCCAGGATCTGGCTGGTAAAGCAGTGCCAATGCTCTTTTTCTTTTCACATCCCTCTTTCCCTCCTCCCATCCATGAGAGGTGGAGATAGTGGATTTCTTGTTTGTTCTAAGTTCCTGTAACCTCTGTTTGTTACCAGCCACTTGAATTATTCTGTCTAGATCCTGCAGAGCTGTGTCTCTCTTTAATATCCAAGTGCCTTTTGCAAGTTAAAAAGAAAACAAACTCCAAACAACATAGCCCTGTGATTTTCCTCCTTGCTATCAGGAAACAGGCTTGTTTGTTTTTTAATGAATGCAAAAGAATGCAGATAATGGTGAGGAAAAGCCTGGGCAATGAGTTCAGCAGTTCTTTATTTAGGTTCCTCCATGTATATCAGCTGAGCCCAGCAGGCAGCAAAGCAAGAGCTGGATGTTATTTCAGGAAAAGCCTGGTCTTTTATGCTTGAGACAGAGTAGTGTCCCTGGAGGGGAACTCTCAGCAGCTGTCATGCATGGGTGATTTGGGCGGAAAAAGGACAAGGAATTCCAGCAATGCTGTTTTTCTTCTCTGTCTTCCAGGCTTTGCATAGCAGGTGTCGACACTGCCACTGGGACAGGTCAGAGAGGGTTCACATCAACAGCTCCTCCTGGAGCAGTTTCTCCCACCACTTTTCTCCTACCAAAAGTGCCAGGGAATTTTGGCTGCACGGGGCTGGAGACAGAGGAGTTACAATGTGGGAGATGGATGGTGCACAGTGATGCTGGGGTCTCTGCTACTTAGGCCATGAGAGCAAGGCAACTGTGCTAGGTGGCATAGGCTGAACACTAAGAGCAGGTTCATTCCAGCTGTGTGCTTACTGGAAAGAAACGTCTGAAGTCACTGTCACACTGATGTCTATCAAAAAGGAAAAAGAAACCTGTGGCAGATGAAGCACAACATTTCCCTTGACTACTGCTTGGTCAAATTTCAGTCTTGGAGCATCATTCCAGCATGGAAAGTAGAAGTGCATCACGTAGTCGCAAGCTGCTAAGACTTGTAATTTTACTCAAACAGCTTATGTGTTTTGGCCATGGCTCTTTGCTGAATTCAGCACAGATTCAAGTTAGGTCAGCCTGAAACTGTATTTTTCAGTGTGTAAGACGTTCATCACACTTTTTTACCTGGCTCTAACCATGACACTGTATGAACCACTTCTTTGCTATACCTTGGTAGTTTGGGATATGAGCAGCTCTGAGGTAGGTCACCTCTAGTTCCAAACCTGATATTTGCCTAAGATGAATGTATTTCTTCCTCAGTCACATGGGATTTTCACTTCTTCAAAATATGTCTTTTGTAGAAGATTTTTATGCAAGAGCATATTACTAAGTTGTTTTCTATTTGATGCAGAGAATTATTTCATGCAATTTGCATCCCATTAACAGCTTCATAAGAGATGATCTTGATTCTAATGGCTCTGCAGAATAAGCCAGTATAGCCAAATACGGAAGAGATTATGGGATGCGTTGCTGTTATACCCACAAAATAGCTTATGCATTCAAAAGAAAGCCATCGGCTCCTCTGATATCTAAGTTTAGTTCTAATGGAGATTTTTTTAGTCCTCCTTAAACTTTTCAGCAGTACTTTGATTGCCTCTTAGCTCCTCTTGGTTGCCCTCTCCACTTTCTTGCACTAGCAGCAGCAATCAAAGAGGAGCCCCAGCCTACTCTGTGACTGTCCTACACAGCTTGCTGGATGGAAAATGGGGCAAGATTCCAGCCTTGCAACAAAACCAGTGCTGTTACATCATTTATCTAACCCTGGAGTAACAACAGAGGCTGCCTTGGGGCAGGCATAAGACTACCCAGTGTTTTCTGTCACCTTCTTGCAGGTGTATTTACACCCTATGCTTTGCTCCTAGGAAAGGCCAGATGTCTCTGCTGAACTTTTCAGATGTGCTGCCTGTCTTTGATGCTGCTGGTGTGGTGCAGGCTGTTGGGCAGACTTACCAGCTGTGGAGAATGAATAACTCTCTCCCATGTCAGAGCTTCAATACTGAGCCTCAGGGGTTTCTTACTGACTGTTGTAAGCAGGGGATTGGAAGTGAAGGGGAGATGTCAGAAGCTGAGACCCCCTCCAGCTCTGCAGAGAGGTGCAAGGAGGTGCCTTCATGAGGAAAGAACACCAAGCAGTGTGGAGCAGTTTGCTGCCATCCTTCAGGGAACATGTTTGTAGACTGTTGCTTACCAGGGTTAGAAAGCTACTGCTGTGAAGGGTAAGGTGGCAAAGGAATGAGGTTGGTAGCAAGCTCTCTCTCAGAAGAGAGGGTATGTGATGGAAGAGGAAAAAGCAGTAGTCCAAAGCATGGTAGGACCTGCCTACTGCTAACTTTTCCCTCCCTCAGACAGATCCTTCCTTGTCTGCTCCTGCTTCATCTGGGAATGGCCATCAAGGGTCAGCTCAGCCATCTGGTTCCCTTGTGCCCTCTCTTTTCCTGCAGGACACAGCCTGAAGTTCTCATACAAACTGATGTAATAGTCCAGGCTCCTCAGAAATATATGAAAGGACACTCTCTAGAACTGTAGCAATGCCCAGTCCACACTCCCTCCCAGAGCACATGTAATGCTCTGCATGTTGTTAAGTAGCTTAAGGTTTTCACATGCTTGGTTGCCTAATGGAGTTTTTACTGTCTGCAACAAACAGCACTCAAAAAAGTTTTTACCTTCTTTGGACAAATTTGTACATGTCCTTTTCCTACTTCAGTTGCTCAGCTATTATAGGGCTTTGGTGCATTTGAACTGTGGCCTGTATTTTTGTCTTCACAGCTATCAATGTTGTCTTTATGTCTCCGTTTGATTTAGAGATGGCTTGTAAATGTAACACACCAGTGGAGCCAACCACACAAACAGCTGCTGAGGACACTGTGGGAGGTGTTCAGGAATGCAGTGATGATGAGCTAGACAAGTCCCAAATGAGCTCAGTGTAACCTTCCCAGTACAGGGATCCCTTGTCTACTGCCCCTGGCTGGCTGATGATGCTACCCCCTGGTTGCCAGCCACCTCTTGTCCCTTGACATGATGGGTTGGAATGTTCAGGCACATGTATTGTAGGCTTATCCTCTTGGGGTCCTGTGAGCGAAGAAAATATGGTGTTACCAGGACATGGACAGCTCTGGCACTACAAGACTCATAGGGCACACATTTTGGCATGGCAGAGCTGCAGGTGACCTCCAGAGGGGCTCACACAGACCTATATGGTATGAATGACCTGCCCAGTATTTTGTGTGCATCTGCTCCACAGGAGGCTCACAGCCCTTTCTGGTTGTGGGAGGGAACAGCATTTAAAAGTTCCTCTGAGAATATTCCTGTGAACACACACACCTGTGAAATGCTCTTTTTGCAGTCAAGGTGCCTCTTTTGCACATTTTTTGTTTTGCAGCAGCATTTTTGGAGTCATAGTGTACTCACACAAGGTTGTTTTTTCTTTAACTTCATGAAATAGCTGTTGTTGCTGCTTCCAGCCTTTGAGAGAGCAGACAACCTGAGGATTTTTTTCCAGTTGTTGCAAAGCATTGCACAGACATTATTCTCCCACACAGGGTGCACTGACTGGGCTCAGCAGTGGCAGGGGCTGGATGTCAGCTTCAGATCTGCATTAGGGGCTGAGTCAGCTAAACTGCGATGTCTTCTGATGCCTTCTGGCCTCATGTCTCCACCTGGCATGGCTTTGATCTGACCACACAACTCTCATGGGTACACTGCTGAGTGTCTTGAGGCAGGCCTGAGCTCAGAAGGATGCCCAGTCTCTATCACCTCCCAGGATGTTGCATGTTGGAGAACATTGATATAGTACTTTGCTTAAATCCAAGCTTTTATGCATCTTAAAATTCGAGCATCAGTAGGGTGTAACTTTATCAAACACTAAAAAAGACAGTTCAGCCAGCTTCAATATGTCCCTCCCTTGTTTTCTTTCCCCTTTCTTTTAGTCTCTGAATTTTCATTTCCTTTAGACTGTATATCTGTTTTACTCTTCACTATTTTCTTCTACAACCAGCCTTTATTTCTCTCTTCCTTCCTTC
>VZTY01033810.1:116986-148378 GCA_013400935.1 Turnix velox
TCCCTTCCCTTCCCTTCCCTTCCCTTCCCCTGTCTTCTTTCTCCCCCCTGTCCTTTCTCTCATTCTCTGGACCATGTTTCTTGTCCTTCCCATCCCTCAGGCCTAGCTTACATTTCCTAAATTTTCCATTTCCTGTCTTCCCAGTAGCCTCTAAAACCATCTCTTGTTTTCTTCCTCGGATGTTTGCACCCCTTTGCTGTCTCTGATGAAGTCTAGATTCCCTGGCAGTAAGCAGAAGGGAGGGCAAAGCTTAGAAGTCTCCTTTTCTTTCATGGCAGAGATAAGGCACATTTTTCTTTCCTTTTCAAAAGCATGGTAAGTATGAAAGCCCACAGGCTTTCATGTCTCCATGCATTGGAGCAGATGCCTGTGGGAATTGCTTCCAACTTCTTTGCAGGCTGGTGAGCAATGCATTGAGATTTTCACTGCCCCTTAGTGTGGGACTAATGAGCTGAGAGAAGCAACGAAACATTTCTTTTTTTTTCCTTCTCTACCCTTCCATTAGCAGAGAGAGAGAAATACAGAAGCCTGCCCCAGAAAACTCTCTGGAGCAGCCAACGAGTTGAAGGGCTGGCTGATCTGGCTCTCTGATGGGAGATGGAGATGCCCAAACCAGGCTACAATGCAGCATGCACCCCTTCTGTGGGAGGATGTTACATGTCTCCCAACCCGGGATTTCCTATGTGCTCCTCCACTGAATCTGGCCCAGATGTGCCCCCTGCAAAGTGAGTGTGGAAGCCAGGCATGCAGAAAACTGTGTGGTGTCCCATTTTTTCATGGGAGGCTTAGCCTCCTTGTATGCCAAGTTAGTAGGTATGGAGCCAGCATTCATCCTTAGAAGACCTTCCAGTGCTGGACCAGTATCCAAGGTTTTTGCATTAAGCAGTGCACGTCTTTGTGGGTTGACCTTGGTAAAGAATACTTTAGAAAAAATATTTTCATTACCGTTAGCAGGCATTTTTTCTAAATACTTAGAACTGTTTGGGTTTATGTTTCAGATCACAGCACTGATAAGTCAAACATTGTGCTCCTTAATATAACTTCCTTTAGCTCTGATTTTATTTCTTTTGCGGGCTTCTACTAGTCCTCTCTGATATTTTCCACCATGGCATTGCAATGCCTGCACTAGCACTGAAGGTTTTTTTGTCTAAGATTCATGGTCCTGCTGGCTGCAGCTAGGTCTGGTATGCAAACACAGTCAGACCTTTTTGGGGTGGCTTTCTTAGGATTTTGCAGGCAGGTTGTGCAGCTTTTATCATTTGAGACACTGGTCATGTGCAGATGCCTTCAGGGTTTGGGGCGCAGAGAGCTGTGGGAGTGCTCTTGATTAGAAGATGAGCTTCTGGGCCCAGGCACTTAGCTGTGGTCTTGACAGGTTACATTTCTGTTTGCAGTGTCACTTCCTACTTGCAACAGTGGTAGCTGTCTGCACAGTCATAATATTTCTTCTGCCAGTGTTTCCTGGCCAGGGAGGCTGTGGCAGCTCCTGCAAGTCCTGTCACCCTACTCCCCAGCCACTTGACAGAGTTGGACCTGGTCCCCTTCTGTCCACTGGGTCCTGGTGGCACCTACACTACACCATCCACAGAGGCTACCAGTCCCTCCTGCTCTTGGAGATGGCTCCCCATTGCCTGCCCTAGCTTTCCTGCCCTTGGTACCCAAGAGGCTGCCAGTTCTGGAGGTGGCCATCACCTCTGACCCTCCCGCAATCGCCTGGTATGCCCCAGTCCAAAACCAGCTTTTTCCATAAAGATCTATAAAGTATGAAAGACTATGATGAGTGATAGTTGTCAATAAAATCACAAGGCATGCTTTATTTTATGTTTCAAATTAAACTGTGAAGAATGAGTAGAGAGATCTGGCTGTAAGGTGCCCCAGAAGAAGAGGGAAACTTTGTCTCTTCTTGCAGAAAGAGCAAGGCTCCTTGATGCTGGCAAGATGCATAGTGCTTTCCAAATACTGTCTACAATCCACAGAAGGAATCGCTCATACTTCTGACTTACTTTATTGATACTGGAAAGAAAAAGTAAGGGTTTCTTGTGCACAATATGTAACATTCTGCTCATCTGTGTTATCTGTAGATAGGGTCCATCTGTTCCATCTCTGCAGCTGGTTCCTTGCTTTGTCATTTCTGTTGCAATATTCACAGAATTCAGTGTTGCGCATTTTGCTCATAAGATCATCTCAAGCAGATCAGGCTTGACATACTTGTCCTGAGGTCTCACATTTGCCAGTGAGATTTCTCCAAAAGTGATAGTTTCTATTGGCTGCTCTTCTTGGGTTTTAAATCATTTTTGGGAGGGTTAAGTGAGAGAGCTGGAAGGAAAGTTGAAAGGTCCTTGCACCATGCAGTGACCTGATCAGCCTTTGCCTTTGCCTTTGCATGCATCTTCTTCAAACTGCATCTCATACCCAGCTCTGCCTCCATGAACACAGAGGTGTAGTGGGCGATCCCAGTTGCTGTATAATAAATTGTGCCTTTATTTACTTCTGCGCCCCAGCCTCAAGAGAGGTTCCTTGTCCATCTATGCACATGTTCCTCATCTGTGCCCTTGCACATGTGTTGATCCAGACCCCTGCCTGCTCACCACCAGCCCAGTCCCACAATGACACAAGCAAAAACAGCCCATGGAGGGACAAGCCCTCCCTAATTTTAAGTTACCCTTAGCCATGGCAACAAGCGTTGGCACCATTCGTCGGGCAGTTCCTAAAAGACAATAGAGAGGAGGTGACCAGCAAGGTAAGGAGAAAGTGTGAGTCTAAGGAAATTTTTTCAGAGCCATACTGTTGCTGTGTAACCTGCAAGAGAAATCCTATAGTAACAGGTTCCCAAGGTCTTGCAACAAGATGCCACTTTTGTCAGTGGGACAACTAAGTAGGCTCAAGCAAATTCTAACATCACCCCACTGTATTAAGCTGACTAGATCCATGCTGGTTTTCTGTTTTACAGTTGTCCTCTTTTTTCTAACCAAAATCCTTTCATTAGCTAAGGATACATGTACTTGGTTGGTTTGGTTGTCCTCATTGAGAAATATCCTCCATTGTTTGAGATGTTCAGATGCAGATTGTGAGCTGAGTCCCAAAGCCTATCCAGCCAGCCCCAGAAATTGTTAGATGCTGGGCTGACAGGATCACTGGCTGGTGCTGCTGCTCCTCCCTGAACTCCAGATGGGATCAACTGACTAATGCTTTTTTGCATTAGTGCTAAAACCCCTTTAATGTTGGGTATTCTTCAACTCTCTGAGCAGCCTTCTCAGGTGCTTACCCATTCTTGCTCTTCAAAGGCTTTTTTGTTCTAATTTGAGACTGTTATTCTAGTACCCCTAATGGACTTAGAAGTAAGATTACTCCCTTCCTGGTTTATATATTAGATGACCACTACGATGTATTCCTCTCCCCCATACTTTGGTACATATGATCTCATCAACATGACTTTTCAGTTTTAGATTATTCATCCTTCCCCACTCAGCACCTTTTTTTGACCATTGCCATTGCTCTTCTTTGCACTTTCTGCAATCATCTCAGTCTCCCTGAACTGCAGTGCCCAAAACTGCAGAGTTGACACTTCAAATGAAGCCTTGACATCACAGACAAGAGGGGAAGAACGGTTTCCTGCTTGCCACAGACTGCACTACTGTTTGTACACCTCATTAGGGCACTTTCATTTTTTACTGCAGCATGACCCTGCTCATTCATGTTGAGCTGTCACCTCCAGATCTTCTGCTGCAGAACTGCTACTGAGCTGGTTGGTCCCCAATTGCTCTTGTAGTCCTTGATGGCATACAAATGCAGAGCTCCACTTTGTCTCTACTGAATGGTGCTTCTCCTCCTGCTCCCTTTTCCTATTTGTCAAAATTGTTTGGCATTTCCCTCCTGTTCTCCAAAGTGCTTGTTCTTCATTGTGTCCTGTGCTAATTTAATAAGTGTTCCCTAGTCTTGTCTTTTCTTTTTTTTCAAAGATATTAATGAAAATACTGTACTCTGCCAGACATAAAACAGATGGCTTCAGACTTCATTCGATACGTACTGCCAGTTTGACAGTGAAGCATTTATAACTGCTCTTAGTCTGGTTTTTCAACCAGCTGTATACTCCTCTAATAGCAGTTTCTTTAAGCTGTATTTCTTTACTTGGCTTATGAAAGTGTCAAGTGAGATGATGGCAAAAGTCTTGTTAAAATCAACATCTAAGGCCTGCTGTAGAAGGAAATTAGATTGATTTGATGTGACTTGTTCTTGTCAAATCACTGTTTGCTGTTCCTTGTCTACTTGCTGTCTTTTAGGCATTGGAAAATAGTTTATCCAATTACCACCTCCAGTATTTTTCCAGGACTTGAAACCAGTCTACCTGTTCTCTGATTCCTGGCTTCTCCTGCCCCCAACACCTCTTTCATTGTCAGTGCAAGGTTTGCCTTTCTCAGCATGCAGAAACACGTCACCTTGCCCCTGACTTCTGTGACGATAGTGCCATGTGAGCTTCAGCTGCTTTCCCCAGTACAACGAAAGGCTTTTAGGACTTGTCAGTTGGAATATATCTGACTTACTTAGACATCATCTGACCTCCTTCTTTCTTGCAGCCAGTATTTCTACTCTCAAACTGTTTATGCAGATTGTGTTAAACTGAGCACCTCTGAGCAAAGACTGAAGAAAAAAAATACTGAGCACTTGCAAGTATTTGGCATCATCACTCAGTATCACCTCCTCATGAAACCATGTTCTGCCTTTGGCCTTCCTGCTGCTGCTGGTAGTGCACACACTTCACGCCCACTGCTTCTTGCATCACTTACGTTTTTTTGTGTTGTTCCCCCATGCTTATGCTCTTATTTTATACTTAGTAACATGACCTAGTTCCACTTTCTGTGTGCTTCCTCTGCACATCTGAAACTAACAAAGAGCTCGTGATTTAGTCAGTTGACACCTTGCTTACCTCCTTCTGTGCTTGGCTAAGCTGCCCCAGTACTGAGCAGCAAACAGTCCTCTACGTTATCTTTTGTGTTTCTGCCTTTCATACAGTTTCCTTGGAGCACGGCCAATGCTCAAATGTCCTTTCTGCCCTGGATTAGTTCCTCTGAGATGAAGTGTAGTGATGCAGTGAACTAAAGTCTCTCTCCTTAGACTCCCCTGTTTTGTCTTTGTGTTTTTTCCCTATCTCCTTTCCTAAAAGTTTTATCTGCTACCACTTCAAGGTCACTCTCACCCTAGCTGCTTTTCACCTTCACCTGGAAAATCATTTCCCATATATCGGTTAGAGTAAAATCTAGCAGAGTAGAAGCTGAAGAAATGGCAGCTGCAGTCAGTTCAAGGAAGGGCAGAGAGAGAATACTAGCATAGAACTGAACAGAGAAGTCCCCGCATATATAGCAGTTAGTTGTGTCAGGAGAAATTAGTATTACCTTTCACAATTACTTGCCCCTGCCTATGAACTTGTCATTAGTTTCCAGGTGAAGTAGCTAACTGTGCTGGAAACAGTTGTTGTTATTTGTGTCAAATAAGAATGACACAACCACATTATGAAAATACTCATCAGCTCTGTCTGTCTGATTTAGGACTTTTGTTACGGTCTTTGTACAATGAGAAGGCTTAGACCTTACAAATCTTTTGAAAGTCTTTCTTGTGTTAAACATATAGTTAGATTCTTCTTTATTTACTTTAGCATTGGCATTAAAGTGTGCTTTTAAACACAAAGGCTTAAGCCAATCAGAGCTGTTTTGACATGGTTGCCACAGCATCAAGGAGTTCTCGTGATGACATGAGCCTCCAGCTTCTGAAAGGCCAACCAAGACACATCTAGCCATCACAACCAGATTAATCTTTTCCAGTGGACTATGTGTACTGTTCCTAGTAGCATCTCACTCTAGATGCATTAATGGCAGAAGAGTTTTCTCATGCAAAACTCGCAGCAAAAACTTTCTTTTGGGAGCAGCTTGTCCTCTCTTCTTTGCTGCCATGGCACTTTAACTAACCCTCATCCAGCCTGGGACTGTCCGTGTGAGTCTGCCCCTGTGCTGTTCTTCAGCCAAGCAGGGTTGAAGGCAAGTTGGCTTTTGGCTGTGATAGAGCTTAGAGATACAATTTAGTGCTGGTTCTTGTCTGGTCAATGATTGGATTCAGTCATTTCAAAGGTCCCTTCCAACCTGGGTAATTCTATGATTCTATGGCTCTGGTGTCTTCTTGCAGAGGTCCCTTTAGGTGCTGAGCTATTTGCCTGTGAGTATTGCTAGCAAAGTGTCTGGTAACTCTGCTGCAAGTTACTACAATAATGTTACTGATTTCATGACTTCATTTTAGTTTTGCTGCACTACATGAAGTCTTGATGTTAGGGTGAAGTAGCAGCTAATTAATTCAGTATAAATTATGTTAATTTACGGGGTGCTCAGAACTAAAAAGAGGTCCTGAAGCTCTCATGGATGTCTGCCCAGAGGCTAGGGTGGATTCTAAACATGACATTGACTTCATTTTCACACCCCAACCAACCATATGTACACTTGATAACGAACTCCTCTCTTGGTATACTTACATAGAAAGAAAACATTCTCACATAGTTACATAACAGCTACAGTGATACATTGATAGCAGGTATCTTTGCTGGTAGTCTAATTTCTGTTCTTTGTCTAGCAGTTGTTGATCTGATGCTTCCTTCAATGGTTGCACTTTGAGTCATAGGAAGCTCCTGACCTTCAGACCTCAAGAAGTATAAACTAATCAGGAGTGTTTGAAAGGGCAAGCTGTGGTGCTCAGTGCTGCATATTGCTCTACTCAGGTGAATCTCAGAAAGCCAATTTCCCATTAAAAAGAAAAAACCAAATTCACAAAGTGCTGTCACAGTGCAACTTTCTTTCATAGTCTAATTCAGAATTGATTGTCATTAGTTGGAGAGCATTCCTGGTCATGATCTTGAGCTTTTGGGCATTTTACAATGCTGTGAAAAAGAGGTGGGAAGATTTGAAAGGCTTTCCCACAAAGACATGGATGGGCAATGTATTTATTTTCTAAATGCATACCTAGAGGCTTAGACAACTGTCATATTTACATTAACCAAATGGTATTCTGGTTAGAACAAATCACACTGCTGGCAAGCAGAGAACCTCCTGCATGTACAGCTCATCCTCCCTGAAGTGAAATCAAAAGTAGCAGTGCCAGATCATCATTTCAGGCTTCCTAAAACAAAACATCTATTAAAAGTAACTCACCCCAGGCAAAAGCATGTTGTAACAGCGAGGCTTTCTGCTGCTCCTCTAAGAATACCTGGTTGCCCAAAATCCTGCATCTAGGCCCCACTTCGCAAATCTCCTACTGACTTTGCTGAGCGATGGTCAAAAGTCAAGCATTGGTCCCAGGACTTGGTATGACACTTGCAATTTTGGAGAATTAAGTAGCTGACAGGACAATTTATCCTAATTTTTCCCAGCTGTATTTTTTATTCCAAAAATTTGGTTCTCTTTCATGCTGAAGAATTATCTCACCAAAGAGCTGACCTTGTAGGGGACTGAAGCACACTGGAGAGAAAATAATCCCTAATTAGTAAATATATAAACAAACAAACAAGCAGTTCCTGCCCCTCAGTAATGTATTACATGAGTCCCAAATTTACATTTAAAAACTTTCAAAACTAAACCACAAAGGGGAAGCCTGACTTTGCTAACATGACTTTAGAATGAAGAACCAGCATGGGAATGCTTAAAAGAAAATTCATTTGAAAATGCTTTCTTAAAACAGAAGCATCATGTAAACAAAATTTTGCAATATTACTTTGCAAATCATCTTGATTTCGGAAGAATGCAGAGTGCATGCTAAGATCAGCTGCACGCATAGACTATTTTATAAAAAATGGCATTGCACTTTTTCATCCCTAGCCTAATTTCCAGCCATCCAGTATTTTTATTTATTAGTAGAATGTTCAGCAGCAATGAGAACTGACATGAGGAAGGAAACAGCTTCAAGAACATGGCAAGAATCCTGTAAAGTTATGGAAGTGGAACGGGGAAAGGCATTTTAAAAGTACAGGTGTAAATTATTGAACATTTAAAACATTTTCCCTTGGTAATTCTAATCACATTGTGAAATCAGCCACACAGACTTTTGTGAAACCCTTGATTTATCGGAAACTTGACACTATTAGTTGCAGCTCAGGATCCAGCCTTGGACTCAGACCTGTGTACACTGAGCCTGACTCAGAGCCATCACTGACAAACACCCACTGCTCACTGCTGTTAAATTAGCACTGATCTTCCAAAACAGAAGGCTGATGGCCAGAAGCAATGAAGTTGACCCATGAATTCTATGTGGGCAGCAGAGAGCATCCTCAAAGCCAGCCCTGCCTCTGAGGGGTATGTCCTCACCCACAGAGTGCTGCAGAGCTGAAGTCTGTGGGTTGGTTGTTGGGTTCCCCTTGCAGGAAATAAGCTGAGCATGAGGCATCTCTGACTCTTTGCAGAGATGCCTACTGGGGCCTGGCCACCTACTGGGTGCCCTGCTCCAGAGCCAAGGCCTCTGAAGGAATGGGGAGATGGCTGGGGAATTAAACTTGTTTTGAAGTATCCCAGGGGAATTGTGCCTATGGAGAGCTGGAAGGGGATCTCAGGATGGTTTGTGTAAGATGGGTACTGTCAGGCACATAACGATGCTTCATAGATTTGGTCTGAAAAAAAGTCAAACCAGATTCCAATTCTTGCTGTTCTTCAGGAACTAACTTTTTTTTCCTACTGTATGTGGAGATTTCTTTTGTCTTTGTTACCTAAGAATAACTCATTTATTTTGGTTGATGCATTTGCTTAGCTGAGAAAGAGCTGCATAGTTAGCAAATGCTATCACCTGTAGCATATCACAGAGAATGCAAAGGTGATTTAGATGAGTAAGGGTTAGGAGAAGCAGATGAATAAATGTATCTAATGGCCATAAAGCCACTGGGCCTCATAACTGATAAGCAGACTTTTAATAAATGAATTTATTAGACGTTATGCTATAGTCTTTGTAAGGACTATGGACAGACTGACAGTATCCTTGTATCTGTATGGCACTTTGTGCAATGCAATGTTAGATGTGATAGCAAAGGATGGCAAAGTTTCAAGTCTACCTAAAAGCAAGAAAGTGCTGGACCTCTCTTCTACCTGAGCAACTTCCCCACTGCCAGCTGTCATAGCTGATGGCAAAATTTTCCTCATGCATTTATTTTCTCTATTCTTTTTTTTCACTCCTCTTAATTGACTGAGTTGGACTTCCAGAAATAAAAGATCAGAAGTTTTGCTGGGAGTTTTGTCTCTGGCAATTATGAAACAGGATCTGGTCTTTAATGTTCAGGATTTGAACCACTCAGGTTGCCCAAATCCTAGTTCAGCCATTAACACGGGCTTGTAGCAGGCATAAGCATAGTGGGCTAACTGGGGCAGCTTCTTGCCTTTTTTCTGAAATAGGTTTGGCAGAACCATAGAGTGAAGGATTTCCCTTTTTCCCTGCCATCATCCTCTGTGCAAGGAAATCCTTCTTCTCCCTTGGACTGCTCAGCAAAGGCCGTGCTTTCCTTTCAAGTCCCCACTGAGGCACAGGGTTAACAGTAAGGTGATGAAAAAGGCAGAACAACTGGGCACAGCTCCAGCCCAGTCTACCTTCTTCCCACAGGCTGAATTTCCCTTGTTAGCAGTCAGTGCAATCCATCATATCACAAGGTCTATTCTGAATGCCATTAAAAATGCAAATGATGCCCAGCAAGCCTGAAGAGTGGGGAATAAGCAGTTCTTTTGCAGCCCACTTCCTCCTGGCCCCAGCGTGTGCTGCACAGATGATGCTCTGCTGTGCCACATTTCTGAGCTCTCAAAGTTGCATCTAGTTGTGTTTTTTGGGTAATCTTAGTAATGCAGTTGCAGTCTTAAAACATAACAGACATTTAGAAACTGTATGACTTTCCCTAACTGTCTGTGACAGTTTCAAGATAAGTCATTATAAAAAGAATTACTTTAAACAGAGGCTGCTTTAAAACAGACATTTGTACTTCTTGTTTTTGCTTTTATCTAGGCATGGATGCTTACCCTCTCTCTAGCTCTTTTGTAGAGTTCATTATGCAAAGGCAGAGAAGCTACACAAATGTTGTAATTTTGCTTGGCAAGGTAAGCCACAAAACATATGCTGTGTCATGCCTTTTTATAACTGTGCAAGAATTGCCAAAGTGGCCTAAAGGAGGAATCAAGGACATGATCGTTGCAAGGAAAAGAGGAAACAGTCCAGTTTTACAACACTCAGGCTTGTAACCACTTGCGGTAGATAGTTTCAGAACTGGTTTAATTTTAAACTATTTTCTTACCAACCGACAGCGGCTTTGACAAGACTTGTGCTTCATCCCACTTGTGTTCCATACTGAGCCATTCTGAAGTGCCCTGGCAACCAAAGCCCAACCTGTGTATCCTCTGCCAGCATGGGGAGGTGGCAGAGGTATTGCCCGCCCAATAAAGCCTCCTCAAGTGGGCACTAACATCCCTTTTCCACTGTGTGGAGGGTGGTGTGTTACACCTTATTCTGCTTGTGCTCTAGGGGCAAAACCTACACTTCTCACAGTCTAGACAACCTGTAATCATGCAAGGAAAAAGTAGGCAAAGGGAACAATTAATGGGTGTGATCTCAGCCTACCCTAAAAACTTCCAAGGATTGGCCTTCTGTGTGGGTGTGTGTGGGAGCAGAGATCCCCAGACCCACACCTCATTTGGGCCACCTGTGTGATGGGTGCTTCACTGCCTCCCCACACTGTACTTTCATTGGAAGAGGACAAATTAAATGATTTGTCTTAAAAATAACCCAAAAGAGAAATAATTTTTAACTGGATCCCAGATATAAGCTGCCAACACATCTCTATGGATGGAGTAGGCATGAGGGAGAGGTTTGAGAGAAACAGAAAAAGGGCAGTTTTTGGTATATAACAAATTGCCCCATTGCGACATCTCACAACTGCTTTGGTTGCATCACCTCTAAGCCTGCTTGAAACTTCAGAAAAAGTTTTAGAGAAGCAGCTGTGTGGAAGGTGGTCTCATGTCCCCAGGGGAAGCAAACCCTGGCATGACTGGTGGCTGTCCACCCCACAGTTACTGCCCACAACTAGGCTAGGACTGGCTGGTCTGGGCAGCAGGATGAGGGGGCTGCATGGCAGAGGTGGTAGCAAAGAGCACACAGCTTCCTTCACTGCCAGTTCCCAGATTTGGCAATCCCTTGGAGGGGGGGAAGAGGAAGGGACGTTCATCTTAGTACATGAAAAAGAGGTAATGAAAGCACGGCAATGCTGGTCGCTCACTGCATGTCACAGAAACACAGGGACAGAGTCACCCTTTTTGTTAAAGCCAGGGTATTTGTGATGGACTGCAGAGCAGTGACTACCCCAGCAGTCAGTTCTCTGTCACCCATGTTCTCCAGCAACCATTCATGGCAGATGCTCAGGTATCTCCAGAGGAAGATGAAGTGGGGGACATCTCTGGGGGTTGTTACTGATCTGTCATCACAGGCTGTCTTAGGCATGAATAAGCACTTCCACAAGCTGGGGGGGAAAAAAAGTCAAACCAAAAAGAAGTGGAAACTTTTCCCTCTCCAGTTAGTTTGCTTGCCATTAGTGTTTTTGTATCTTCCCTGTTTTAAGTAAATTAACTTTCTTGATGTCAGACTTCAAAGCAGCAGTAACCACCCTGAGGCAAATGCCTGCTGGAAAGGAACTCCTTGAGAAATGCCTCAATCCTGTGTTTGTTCCCACCTCTCCATGCCAGCACAGCCCAGGAAGGCAGAGGCTGGATAAAGGCAACGATGCCTGCGAAGAGGAGCAGGGATCAATGGAGATATTTGCAAGTCAGGGCTTTGAGAGGGAGAGCACAGCAACATCCCTGTGCCAGGGATAAGAGGCAGGTTCCCTCATAGATACAAAATGAACCTCACTGTCTCACTTAGTCCTCCTTTCAACCTCCCTCATACAGCAGGCACCTAAAGCAAGGCAGTGACACTATCCTTTTAAAGGACAAAACACAGAAGGAACTTTCTAGCCATCACCTTTTCAAAATGCAAAGCTCCTGAGATGCGACCACAGTGGCCCTGCCCTGCTCCTCCCAGGTGGGCATGCAGAGCTCCATAGGGCAGCGCTGCAGGCAGGAGATGGGACACATAGAGCACTTGCTCCCAGCACAGCCCTGGTGGTTAAAAATGCAGCAGCAGTGTGGAAACAGTTACACAAACAGCTCTGCTCCCATCCATCGAAGCTGGCACGCTTGCAGCCCTCAAAGCCCAGTTGTGCTCAGCCCAGATCCACTCAGTTCCTCATGGGAAACTTGTGCTGCAACCACTTACAAGTGCATTGCGGCAGAACAGTCTCATCCACAGCATTTGTCTGTAGTTGACATCGAGTTACAGTGACATGAGACATTCCTATGGCTTCAGCAGGCCATTTTAAATTCAAGACAGGCACAAGACATGAGACAGAACATGTATTTCATGTGGGGAAATTCCTTTATTAATATTCAAGCCTCGGGGCTGGCCTAAGGTAGAGTTTTTTGGAGCAGTGTGCTGCACACGATACATTTAAAATGTAGGCTTGCCTTCAATGCCTGAAATGTTAATGCACCTAAAATCATCACTGCACCTAAAATCTGGCCTTCACAGGAGTGAAGATTTCACTTCCTCTGAGTGCCTTGTAACCAACTGTGCATGGGTGATCAAAGGCTGATCTCTCTCGGTGAGAAAGAAAAAGCAAAACCTCAAGAAGCTTCAGGACATGCAGGGCTTAATTTTTACTATCTAAATACTTATTTGAACTAACTGTTGTATAAAAAAGCAGGTTTCCATCCTCCTTTTATCTGGGAAACTCAGTTCAGAGCATTGGGAGGATAGGTTGTTCTCTGGACCATGATGTGAATAATTCATAAGGGGTTGTTATGCCCAAGAGGAAAACATGTGCCCTGCTACCTGTGGTGGTGCTGGAGTCTCTGGGGGACTTTAGTGTCCCTGGACTGCAGTAGGTTGCCCTTCTGCAAGTGCAGCTGGCCACCAGTTTGCTTCTAATACTGAAGCAGTGTGGTGCAAAATCAGTGTGCATCCTGTGCCCAGGAGGCTTAGGCAGGGCAGGAGCTGTGTCCGCCTCTTGACAAGTTGTCTCTGCTGGTGAGTCACAGCCTTGATTCATGAGCTGATGTGGATTAAACTTCAATTTAGAGATGCTGCCGCCTACATCTGTCCTCTCCTGGAGGTGGCTGAAGTGAAAACACACTCCCTCCATCTGAAATACTGGGCCAGACGGGCTGGTTCCGACTTCAGGGAAGGGCAGGTTGGGGTGAGAGCAGGCAAGCACACGCCTTGCAGTAATAAACCCTGGGGGAGGAGGAGGTTTCTGCAACGATTGGAAGGTGCTGCCTGCTCCTGTTTGACCTGCCCCTGACCAATGCCCTCTCAAGGCTCCAGGGAAGCTCTCTGCTCACCCTGAGCACTCCACAGGCTCTTCAGCACTGAAAGCAGGGCAGGGGGTTGCCAAATGAATGTCTCAGTGCCCTACAGCTCTTGGGCACCATTTCTCTTGGCATTTGCATTGTCCTGGAAAATCTGTTATATGGGGGCTAAAGAGATAGAAACATTTGTGCTGACATAAGTTTAATTGGAATAGACAATTAAAGAATAGCTCCGATTTAAGTTAACATTAGACAAGTCGCAGTACCCAGGATAAGAATGATCAGGATTAGTGTGAACTCTGAGTCTCATTTCTGCTGGAAGAGGCAAAATCATGTTCATGTGCTTATTCTGACTCTTGTTTCTGGTTTTTTGGATTGATTTTGCTGGCATTAAACCACCTGTTGGAAGACAGACTGTGCCTTAGCCAGCATAAAACCAGTCAGTACAGTGTTAACTCATCAACAGTTTCTGAATAAATGGAAGCATGTGTTTGTACAAGATCAGCACTTTGCACCAGGAAGGTGCCGTGTTTGTATTACTTCACTGGAAGCCATAACGCCCTTGTTTTCTTTTTTTCTCCCCTTCTATCAGCAGCCCACGTGTACAAGGCTTTAACTAAAATGGTTTAACCTCGACCCTTTGATTACAGCAACACAGCTCCTACCAAAGGCCAGTTCCTAGCTTTGGGTTAGTCATTGCTGCTGGTTTACACGCAGGAATTTTATTTGATGCAGGAGCAGATAAGCAGTGCATCTACTCTGTCATATTTCCCGGGCATCTCTCCTTTTGTTTTATTTTTTCTTTTTATCCCTGCCTTTGCCTAAACGCTTTCCCCTTCTTTTCCAGCCTGCCTCTGCCCACCGCTGCTTCTGTAGGGTGGGCACACCAGGCACTAGCATTCAGCAATGCTCTTGCTGTTTACTGTTAATTCCCTCGTGCAGAATTTCCCCTTTGTTTGCCTGCCTTTAGAAAATTCTGTGCAATTCACAACGTTCTTCACCCAGAATGAGAAAAGGGAAGAAAGAAACTCCACAGCCACACATGTGGCAGCCCCAGCCATGGCCTCTCTCCCACACTCCAAGGTCGGGGTCTGCATGCTGAGTCACCATCTGGGGTTAACATGCTCCAGCCTTACCACAGCAAACACCCAAGAGTGGAACAAAAGCCATGCTGACACTTAGCAGCACATAGTTAACTGATTAAAGGCCAGCTTGTGTCTCTGGAGAAGAGCCATGAAGGTGGAGGGACAGATGATGGGGAGAAGCCTAGGACAACCTCAGTGCTCTTCTGGCTAACTTGGACAGTTGCCCCTGCAGGTGCCAGGAGTAGCACCTGCCCTGCCCCAGAGGGGCTGGGGACCAACCTCTCCTGGAGGGGGCATGACAGTTCCACAGGCCCTGCAGCACCCCAGGTCTGGTGCCTCCAGGAGCAGACCTAGGAAGGGATAGGCAGGGAAAAGGATACTCCTGCCCATGTTGCTGGGGTAGTCTTCCTCCCAGCTGGGACAGGCACTTGCTCGCTGGAGCAGCAGGCTTGCTAAAAGATGCTCCTACAGACATGAATATTTACATTTCCTTCCAATGGATACCAAAATACCATATCCTGGTTGCAGGATGGTCAGGCACATGGGTGCAGAGAACATAAATGCAGAGGAAAGGCCAAACACTAATGCCTTCCTTCAGAAACTATGTGATGGAGTGCATGGCTGCTGTGCAGCTGTGCTGCCTTTCTAGCAATTAATTCAGCAGAAAGGGAGGGAGGAATCATAGCCCTGCAGGCTACTGTGATTTTTTAAACCTTTGCTTGGAGGGCTCACCTGGCAAAGCTGTTCCCTGAGGTCAGCACATCTAGAGAACAGTGCCTGGGGAACAGACACCCTATGACTCTCCTGCAAAGCTCCTATGCTGGGAGAACACGACTTGTCACTGTGAAATACTGCTGTTTCCCTGGGAATACATGCTCTGAGCATGAGGCAGAAAGAAAAGAGGCAGACAGACCTTCCCACATTGTGGCATCTGCTTGAAAAAGAGGAGGAAGGTGTGTTTAAATTCCCTTTGTTTTTTTCCTCTTGGTTGGTCAGACTTCTCCCAGGCCCTAGCTCTATGGCACCAGCCAGACTGTGTGTGTTTGGGTAGTGCATCCTGGGATAAGGAACACTGTATTCTATTATGGTACACCAGCATTGCCCAACACCCGCATCCTGACAACTGCAGTGCTGCAGCTAATGTTAAGGCACGTTAGCACCAATGTTGGCTCTCCAAAGCTCTCCAAATCTGCCCCAGACTGCAGTTTGGTCTGGTTTTGCCCAAGCTGGGTAGCCCCTGCAGCAGGGGAAGTGCATCCTCAGCATTGAATCTACTGCCTGGAGAAAAGTGTCCTAACCCTGCCAGGTTCCCTCATTACTGGCACCCATGAGAGCTAATCTTTCCCAGTGCATGCTCAACCCTCACTTTTACTTCCCTGGGAAAGCCGTCAGCCTTCTTACCCAGCAGCGTTGTCACTAGGCAGCTGAGCTGGCTCCCATGGGGAGACTGGAATGGCCACCATCACCCTGAGCTGGGCTTTCGGGTTGGACAGGCAGGCCGGCATCTGGAGCTGCCCTGGCTCAGACTTCAGCAGCTTCCTCTGCAAACCTAACAGCTGCTCACAGCAAAGAAAGAGAAAACAAACCAGAAAAATGAGACAGTTGCAGAAAAACCAATGTGTGGCCTCCAGCTGGGTACTGCTGGCTCTGCTGGCACTCCTGTTTGTGGCAAGATCTACCTTCACTGCCGTTTGTAGCCTCCTCAGGCTGCTTCTCCAGCAAGAAAAGAAGTAGTGATTGATGGGGATATTGCTGCGTGATGGTAAAAGTAGCTAAAAAAGCCTCTGGATGTGATGCTGAAGAAGTCATCTCCCTACCATGTCCTTAGCTCAAATACTCTTACGGAAAATGAATCATCTCTTTGGGCTTTTTTCCAGAGAGAGGTTCTTCTGACTAATTCTGCCCAAAACAGCCAGGCTGACCCACTGCATGACTGTGGCAGACAGAACTCATTCACGTTTGGGTGGAGACAGGGAAAAAACTGTTTAGCAGGCCTTCCCCCCCAAAAAAATCTTTAGTCTGACTCTGCCAAAAACCACACCAAACATATGGTGAATGAAATGGCTGGCAGGGAGCTGGCTTAGACGGCAGGAGTGCTTCAGCGCTGTGGACCGCTCAGCTGGCCTGAATTGGAGTTACATGGATTTAAGCATCTCCATATTTAAGGAAGAGACAGCAAAGAAGGTAATGCCATTTTTTTGGGTATGTGCTTTTGATGCTTCTCCACGCACAGTATTTTTATGACAATGTTAGCATATTCCCAATGCTTGTCCCATGATGTGGTTAAGAGCTGCAACAGCAATAGAAGGTTTCACCTCCTCAAATGAAAACAGTCTCCTGTAGAAAAGCATACAGAAGGGTTTTTTCTCTTGTAACAGGAGCTCTGCCAGTTTCACCACATGAATGTCCTGTACATGTTGTTGAGCTGATGAAATCATGTACAGATGAGATCCATCTTAAGAAAGGCTTTTATTCACAGGGAGAATTTCTCTTGGGCCACATTCCAGCTTGCATAGCCGTATCAACCAAATGCATCCACACATCCAGACAGATTTCTGAGCAGATACCAGATGTGGAGATGCTCTGGGCCTGCTGCAGTGAACAGCATGACTTCCTTGTGCAGCACTGTGGCCCCCCGGAAATATGAGACTACATGCCATGGCAATAAACATGCCTTTCCTTACATGGCATTATTCACAAGGATTTGAGTACTTGGTCCCATTTCCAGGGTGCTTCCAGGTGCTGTGGAGAAAGCCTGACAGAGCAGCAAGATCCTAAGAAAGAGCATTCAGAGGTGCCTGATGACTTCAGTGATTTTGGAGGCAGCCATGGGAATAGTAGTGGGGGTTACAGCTACAGGAGGATGAGAATAGAGCAGCCACACAGTGGTGCCTTCTCTTGAGTTTGAAGATGTAATTTTTCCTGACGGAGCTGTAGTAGTGGGGTACCAGGGAGAGAGGTCACCTCCATGCCCATGGGCAGCTTTCCACAACCCTTTGCATGCTGCTGCATGGAGCTTGGCTCCTATATTGCACCAGCAGGGAGCTTTTGTAAGGGAAAGCAGGGAGGCAGATACCTCAAAGTTCTTACCCTGCTCTTGCCACAGCCTCTGGTTCTGTGCTCACACCTTCTGGGAGCTGAGCCATAGCCTGGGCTGGTGGGATGAACAAACCCCAGATAATCTGGTGGTTCAACAGCCTGATCTGGACAAGAAAAATGGAAGGCTGAGCAAAGTTGCAGAGCAAACTTTTGGAGAGAATCCAGCAATGTGCATTAAACTCTGTGCTTTGCCTTCCTCTTTTGCCATATGCCCAGTGTCCCATCAGTAAAGCCTTAGAAACATCTCACTGGTTGCCCACGCTCTGAAGGAGAGCAGCAACAACAACAAAAGGAAATATATAGAGGGATGACTTAAGTGAGTTTGGAAATCGCTCTTCAGATGAAACACTCCTTTAGTCACAGGCACAAAAAAGCACCAAAATTCCCTGCCTCTGAGGTAAACAGCAGAAAGAAAAAGTCATCTGGGAGGACAGGATGATTCACACTGAGGACCTGACTTGTAATAATCATCAGTGTTGAAATTGCCTCTGCAAGATGACTACATGTGAAAGCAGCAACAGCGAAATCCCAGCTTCTGCCATCACAAGTATCATTAACAGCAAAGTGGTGTGGTGAGACTCCAGTGTCACAGCCCTTGTTGGGGTGAGTAATCCTAAGTCACTGGACCAGTCCCAGCTAAAACAGCTAAGACAGACTTATGTAAGGCCAGCAGCAGTAGACCAATTCATGCTCAGGCTTTGCAGGCCTCCCCAGTAGCAAAGTAGAAGGGTTTTTTCCTCAGTTTTGCAAAAAAACCTTCCGAGGATTTCCTTACAAAGGTGTTGCTTGATTTGAGCACTTGAAGATGCCTGGATAATTCAGCCAATCCTGCCCTTTATGTTAATTGTCCTGACCCAAATGGTAACAGGGCACAAAAGGCCATACTGACTTTATGCATTGTTAGGAGATACTTTCCCCTGCATATCTGAATCTGTTTACTTAATCTTCTAGGCCTTTACCCATGAATATTAAATTCCTTGATCACTATGCATTAGGAGTCATCTTTGCACCATCTGTTTATATTTGTCATCTAACCCTTGTAAATAATAAAATGTACTTTGTTCTCAAGTTCATGGATCCTAGCAGGAGAGCAATTACCATGGAGAAAAAGTACTGTGTGAAACTGTTGGCAGGATTCTGCTTTAGCTCCCTTTTTTGCCACAATACAGCAATTAAACAAAAGCCAGAAGTAGCCCCAAAGGGCAATTCTTAGCTGCCTTGGCTTCCTTGAAGTGCCAGGAGAGATGATGGAGGGGTCCACATTGCTGAAAGCAATGAGAACAATCCCACCTATGCTTCTAAAAGAAAGCAACAACAGAAGAGAAGGCAAGTGGCACTTCAGGAGAGTAGCTTTTCTGAACACCAGGCATTCCAATGGCAGCAAGCTACCCTGCTCCAGCAAAAATAGAACTGGGCTTGGCTGCAATGCCTGTGGCCTTTTAATGGGGTGTTTTGAGCAGACACTCTAAGAGGTACTGGCAGGGATGAAACAACTGTGGAAAAAATGGGTAAATGACACACAAAGGAGCTGTCACACCTGAGAGTGCCATTGAAGAAGTGAAAGAGTCACCCATCAGCTGAGAGGTAAAGTTCAGAAAAGGCTAGCAGATATAAAGGGAAACATTGATGAAGTGCAGTTGTTACAATGTAAGTTGTTAGGACTCTCTCTGACTGAAAATTTTACTAGGTTATGCAATGAGGACAGCCTTACCACATACTCCACATATTCAGGTTCAATTTCAACTTTATCAGTACAGATAAATGCACTATTTCCTTAAGAAAGTGGTTCTGTGGGTAAGAAGAAACATGCTACAAGGGCTGAAGACTTCTGTGGACAACAGAAGGCAGCCAATGAGAACACCACACATGCATGATTCCTTGCCAGGTCAAGAGACATACCCTGTGGCAGACTCGTGATGATTTACATTGCCTAAGGATTTGCCTCCTGTGCTCTTATAAATTAACCTATATGCCAGGCAACTATCAATAAGCACTCAAATTGTTAGTTAAAACCCAATGTAGTCTGCTAAAGAAGGAATCATTTTGGAGATCAAATGAAATCATATTATTTCTGTTGATGTGTTGGTAGCAACAAATTTAGGCAAGAAAATGGTTGACAAATATGTATTTAACAGAAGAGTTATCTGGGCTTGGACAAGATACCACTTGCCACTCTGCTGGGCCTTGCAAACATCCCACACTAGGAGGTTACCTATTAAGTGATAGACAATATATCCTGTTAATTGTTAGAGCTTGATGACCTTAGACTTTGCCCAGGTGTTTAATAACACCATCTGCTGTCTGGGTCTGCAATACTATTATTTTTACATGAGGATTAGACTTATTGCCTCACAAACAAGGCTGTAATAACAGTGCTAAAGGAGAGCAGAGCAGCGTGGTGTTATTTAAATCTGACTGTCCAAGTAAAACATGCAGGAGGTGCAGTTCACCCAAAAAATCCCAGACGCATTGTCTTGAATCTGGGAATCCTGAAGGCCTGAGGGGCTGTGATCCAGCCTTGTGGACTGTATTCTGGGAAAACTATTGAGTCTTGTCCAAGAAAGGGCCAGGAGCAAAATCCACCCTTGTGCTGGCTGATGGATGCTTCACTCTTCATGTTGCCACTGCTGCTTCTTTCCTCTAAACAACAGCACTGGTCCAAAGATCACCATTTAGGCATCAGATATTTTTTCATTGATAACATGCTTTTAAAGCACATGCATTTAGAGATAAATAATAACATTTGTCTGGTTCAATACCTATAAAAGTGTCCAATTCTGTTCTTGCTGATAGTGATGTGATTTTTGGCTTTGGCTTTTTAAGAGAATTTAGGGAAAAGAAGAAAACGGTGAATTTCTGGCAATGGGTGTCCTCTGATCAGTGTTTCCACCACCTTGTTCAGCCCAGGGTTTTGTGTAAAACCATTCTGATGCACGGAGAACCTAAGGATACTGGATCTGGTGACAAAAGTCTTATTGACTCATGAGTCAGTTTCTCACTCTGGAATGATGCAATTTTTTGTGCAGTCTTTTCTTCCTAATAAAGAGAAGATGAAACCTGCTATCTAGTGAGCTGCCAGATTTTAAAGGTGTGAACAACAAAGTCTCCCAAAAAGGAAGGCAAAGAGAAAGATCCTAGGCTGTACTGTAAATTATAAAGTGCACATCTGCACTGGGAACTTCTTCCATTTTTTAAATTCATAGTTTAGAATCACCTAAATTGGATGGGACCTTTCAGATCATCAGGCCCATCCATCAACCGAACTCTGACAAGCCTCATACCTGGACAGGGATTTGAAGCCTTGACCCTCAGATTAGGAGTCTGATGCTCTTCCAACTGAACTTTATTTTTGTTTTGTTCTGTTTATTTGTGCCTGTCATTATGGGCTGTCTATGAAGGATATAATGATCATGAATCCCCCATGCTCTCCAGCTTAATTCTGAGGTGGAGGAGTGCTTTACTTGGCACTGTGCTGCAAAAGAGAGGTCAAATACGAAACCAAACATATGAATGTAATTAGGAGGGTATGCAAAATATGGGGGCTAGATCTCTTAACAGTGTCCGAAGCAGGCATGTCTTGACATGCCGTTGGTTAAAAGGGATTTTAAGTATTCCAGTCTGTCAGATGGTGTATCTGGTTACATCTGAGAGGAGTTTCTTAGTCTCTTGCTTGTGTAATTCTTCTCAGATTTCAGGTGTAGAAGTTTGACTCTGAAACCCCAGTATGCAGGAACATTTGCCTCCCTTTGAAGTACATGAAACAGTCTCTTTTTGTTACCAACACTAGTTTTGGAAGATGATGTGAAAAAGTCCAGATTCTTCTCATATTTGCCCAAAAACACAAAACAATTTTATGGATATTGATAGATGCTATCTGGATGCACACACGTGATGTGGTTTTTTCCATTTGTAAATGCAGAAACTGGTATTTTTATCATGCGTATTGTTGAGGGGAGGTTCTTTCTGTTGTTTTGCAAATGATAAGGGAATGGCTAAAATCTGTACCAAATCTATTTACCAAAACATTCCTCCACCCTTTGCCTACAATTTGCATTTTCTTTTCAAGCTTTCCACTTGAAGCAGTGGGCAAAATCCCCAGCAAATAGAAGCATGTGCAAGGATGAAGAAAGCTTTTTCACACCCTGCTGACCTATTCATCAAAAAGTCTGCACAAATACATAACTCTTGCTATAATATAAATTTCAGAAGAAAGAACTTCGCTTTCAGTAGCCTACTGTTTTCCATGTTGTATGCCACCACAGGCTCCCCCAGTAGAAGAGGAGCTGAGCCCACTCTGTGCCTTTTCTGTCATCCCTTGGGGAGTTTTCCACTTCCTTGGTGGAGGGGAGCACTGGTGGGAGAGATTCTTCTTCAGCGCCAGTGTTGGGTTTTGACTCTGATTGGGCAGACATGATGGTCCTCTGGATGAGGTAGAGGTGACCTGACAGCCACATAGCCTCCAGTTAACAGCAGGTTAACCAGTGCTGCACATGATCGCCTTGGGCCAAATGCTGCCCTACTGCAAACTAAGTGACTTAGCAGAGCCGCCTTGGGGGGAAACGGTACCAACTGTGTTCAGCAACCGGTTTCCTGAGGTCAGGGGTTGTGAGTGATTTTAGGTTTGGATGTGCCTGGTTCCTTCTTTTCACAGCTCTGCCTTCATTTGAACCACCATCCTGATTCAGAAGCTTTGCGCAAACTCAGGCTGAGATTCTCATGATCCCAGAGAGCATTTGTGGAGCCATATATTTGACAGCAATGACTTTAAATGAAATGCAGCCTCCCCGAATGAAGCAGACATGGGAGTATATTTCTCATCTCATACCTGCATCCCATGTAACAGTTTTCCAGATTGTGGTACTAACTCTCATTTTACACGCTGCCAGCACACACATAAATACATACATACACACAGAGAGCGTGTTTTGTACCAGGTAAAAGCCAGGTTCAATAAGAACAACAAAGAAAGTATCATGCTGGTACTTAAAATCTTTTACAGAAGTACTGAGCCATAAGGACATCCTTCTGCAGTGAAGAGAAGGAGCCTTGTGCAGAGGTATCCCCGCATTACATTACTGGTGATAAAAGCAGGGTTGCCATTCTTCTCTGCAGGGACTGGAGCCCAGCTCTCAAGCTCCTCAGGCCCTGGTGGGAAATGCGACTCACCTCCAGAAAAGCCCAGCATCCCTAGGAAGCCCTGCTGGCCCATGTGTCCCTCCCTCCTTGCTGGCAGGCCCTCCAGCAGCTCAGGGATAGTTGGCAATAGGATGGGTGCAGCTGCAGCATAAAGGTTTCCTGGGGGAGCAACAAGCCAATGCTGCTTCTGAGGTCCATCCCAGGCTAGCCATCCCGACATGCTCCCTTTTACCCCAGTAGCATGCCGAGAAGTGGAATGAAGGCACTGGAGCAGATTCAGCTGCACCATTGGGTTTGCTCCAGAGGGCAGCACTGGGCAGAATCAAGCAGCCGTAAAGGAGGAGAAAGGGACTGCTTTTTCTGGTGGTAGTGCCAGTTCAACGGACCCTCCAAGGCAGAGCTGCAGGTGTACTGCACTCTCTCATCTGGTAGCTTCCCCATGGCCAAGGCCATCTAGATAAAAGACAGGACAAGATGGTGCCTGGGAGACCAGAGCCAAGCTTCTCTCTTCAGCATGGTGCTCTAGGGTGGTTACTGGCCTACTATTATGTCAGATTTAACAAAAGCTGTATAACAAAACTATTTTAAGTAAGAATGTTAATTGAAGGCTGAGTCAGGCTGCTGCTAGTGCAGAGATGTTTTTGAGAGGCTTGTATCCTTTTTCATTTGGTCTGTGTTTTTCCACTTAATTACAATATGTGTGGAACGGCAGTTAGCAATAATAGTAACTGGCAGAGGGAAAATGGATGATGAATGTGATCATCCTCTTGCCTCTGGATCAGCCATTGAAATCCATCCCAGATCTGTGATATCCAGAAGCTATTCAACTCGGAAGAGGCATGTGGGAAGAGAAGCATCATCTGATTCTTGAGCCATGTCACTGCTGTGGCTGGGGGAACAAGTGGAGGAGTCCTCATCATCACTGGGTCAGTAGTCATTGCTGAATCTTACACTGCTGCGGTTTTTCCCTGCCTTTGCTGTCCCTGGGGGCATACAAGCTGCCATGGGGCCTGAAACAAAATGGCCTCTGTATGTCCTCCATGCTAGCAGATGTTAGCATAACCTCTAAAGCACTCTATAAGTAGACTGTGGAGTAAAGAGGCAGCTACTTGGTTGGTGCTCCTGATAGTCATGGACTGCATGTTGAGACTGTGGTGAGTCAGGAAGGAGCCTGTTTAGCACCTTCCAAGTACATATGTGAGACCCCTAAATCAGCAGCAAGTGGTGGCTGTGCCACCAGCCTCTGCCACCGCCCCAGAGAACTCACCAGCACAGCCATTCCTCAGGCATGACATGAGGACCTTGACAGGTCCCATTATAAAGATGACTGGTCCTCAGTCCCCCATCCAGTCTCATTTGGGTTACTAAGTGATATGCAAGTCCCAGCCATGGGCAAATTCCTTTAATGATGGAAATGTGCAGGAGGAAACTGAATTTAATTGGCAGTTCCAGCACGGGTCTGCTGGTTATTAATGGTGCTGGTGTTCTGCAAATATGAAATCAACTGTACTTCCTAGTAGGCATTTCTTTCTGGAGCTCAGTGTGAGCAGGAGGGACGTAGGTGCCTGGAAAAGAGATGAACATGATTCTTCTGCCTGAAAGTGGACAGCATGGAGTAACGCAATGCATTCCTGCCATCTGAGTTTACAAATGTAATGCCTAAATTTGTAAGTACTGCTCCTCAGCATTGCTACACAGTCATATACAAAACATACAAGAAGATGCTTTGATTTACTCAGCATATTTACTCAGCACAGTGAAACATGCCCCCAGCTCTGACTGCCCAGAGTGCTCCTTGGGAGGCTCCTGTAGAAGGGCACTGTCAGGGCATCAGGAGAAGAGATAGGGAGAAGAACAAGAGGCAGTGAGGGAGGCCAGAAATAAATTCAATTTGCTTTTTATGTTTTCTCAGATTCAGGCACAATTCTGTTTACTCCTGTTGGTTTGCAAAATTGAAATAATATAGCTGCAATGACTACCAGAAATGTGGGCACCCTGAGCCTCAGGCATTTCAACATGCCTGGAACAAACCAAGGCTGCAACCAAATGTACTGGCTCTCAGCCTTTGTGTGCTGATGCCCAGAATTCCTCCCGAAGGAAGAGTGGGCTGCTCAACAGACTCCCCTGCAGCAGGTGCATATCACTCCATATGTCATAGTGTTTTCCCCGCAGAGCAGCTTCCCTGAAGTGGGGAGACAGGGGAGCATAGGCAGGAAGGACACCAGTGGGGTGGTCTTTCCATCCAGCCAGGCAAGCACCAATGTTTGTTTGTCTTCTGCTGTAAAACTCTAGAGGTTGCTATGTAATCATAGAAGGAATCCATCTTTCCCTGTCTTTTCTCCCTTTAAGTTTCATTGAACTATTGGAGAGGCCAAACTCATCAGCATCTGCCCCCCCACAGCCCTCAGCCTCTCCAGAGGTGCTTGTGCCCCATAGAAAGGCCAAAGTGACTACCAATTGAGCAGTAAAGTGGGATTAAAAAACTGCCATCAGCAGCAGCAACCCTTGAGGTCAGTGGCAGCAAAGAACTTTCAGTGGGGCTGCTTCCCTCACCAGTGGTGGTCTTGTCGTGCCCCAAACTGTGGAGCTGGCAGCTGCTGAGGCAGGGAGACCTTTAGGGACAGCCAGCTCTTCTGGTGGGCCTCAGAGGTGTCTTGCCAGCTGGAGCTGTCAGCAAGCACCAGTTTGCTGCTTCAGGGGTCGTTTTGGTAATACAGGAACTCCCATGCTGGAAACAGCTTGTCTGGCTGTGGCCCAGGATTTGAGACGGTCTGTGCCTCAGCCTTGACTTTTATTTCATGTGAGGACTTTGCCGACAACTCCCCCAAATAGGGAAAACATGTTTCCCAGACTGAGCGCCCCTCCCCAACCAAAAAAACCCCTTGGTGCCACCTTCCCTGGGGCTCCTCTTCTTGATTTGCTCAGGTATAGCAGCCCTTTTCTCCATCTAGAAAGGGAAGCTCTGTCCCTTCTTTGCACACTGCATCCCTTTGGGCTCTGGGGATGAAGTGCCAGCAAGATACATGACTATCCAGGGAATGTAAATAGAAGGAGTTTTAAAGCCCTCCATAATTTTTTCAACAGAAGATCTGCTTCTGCTCTTAATTTTGTAACGTTTCCTGTGAAGCCTTCACTCCTGTACCATTTTCAGAAGGTCCTTGGAATCCTGTCGGCTCCAGTACAGAAGGCAGGGAGCAGAGCCGGCACAGTGTCGCAGAAGGGTCACAGCTTCTCAGGCTTCCTGTTTATTGTGGGAGGGGGTCACCCGGCCAGCCGGCCACTCCGAAGGCATCCTGGGAAGCCCCCAGCCACTGCATTCCTGCCCCTCTCGCCCGTGGCTGCAGACAATTGCTGACTGTGGCTCGCAATGCAGAGCACCAAGGCGGGGTGTAAATAGGATAACCCGACATGCCTATTTTACCCAGCCTGGGGATAAGGGACGGAAGCTTTTCCACATCAATTGCCCTTTCTTCTGGCATCTGGAAGTATCTCTCTCAAGTTTTTATTTCTCTTTGGAGGGTAGTAACCTCTGAATTTCTCAAGTATTTCCATGATTTTTTCCTCACTGTTTTGTTTTCTACTGCTAGTTGAAAAGAGGGCATAAAGTCAACTGCTCAGTTAGAAAAAGAATTGTTTCCTTCTTTAAAGAAAGCGTGCAATTTTTGCTCCAAACAGGCTAAAGCAGAGCCCACCAATGGAGCAGAAGCTGTGGCACCAAGGGTCTTGCTTGCAATGGGATTCCCTGGCAACTATCCCTCACCAATCTTTTTAGGGCAAAACAGGAGCTTACATAGAATCTTTACATTCTGAAGAAATCTGTGAACCAGAATCATCTTTTTTCTAGGTTGGAAGAGACCTATCAGATCATTGATTCCAACTATCAACCGAAAACTGACAAACAACTCACTAAACCACCCACATAAGCACCATGTCTATTAATCTTTTAAATACCTCCAGGAATGCCCCTTCTCTGGGCATTATTATCCAGTGCTTGATAATGCTTTCAGTGTAAAATTTTTTTCCCAACATCTTAACTTCTCCTGGCATAACTTAAAGCCATTTCCTCTTATCCTACAAAATAATAGCCCATCAGTGTCCTGCTGCTGCTTCCTTTTCTAGGCAGGCCCTGCTGTAGTGGTTCCTCACAGATTTTCACATGTGAACACTAAACAGTGGTGCTCAATGCAGCTACCTGCACACAGTTAATACAAGGCCTCCAAGTATTGCAAAAGGCAGGCATTGAATAGTTGCTAGAGTCCCTCTCAGTCCTCTGGCATGTCCTGCCTCTCAGGGAGCTACCACAGTGACCTCCCTCTGGCCTCAGTGGAGTATTTTTCTGTCAGGGGCTCCATCAGTCCCTGCCTGCCGCCAGCAGTTAGCTCCAGCCTGTGAGACAAGGCAGCCACTAGCATGCTGATGATGATGAGTAGCTCCTGGAGAGGTGCACCCTGCTCCTGCCAGCATGTAAGCATGCATGCTTTGACATTCATAGGGATACTCCTGTGAATAAAGTTATAAGTGTCTGTAAACATCTGCAGGATCAATGGCTTACCATGAGCCTGTCCAAAGCCTATTTATGTCAACAGACTGCACCTGATGATACTCTCATTTGCATCAGTATCTTTTTTTTTTCCCTATCACATGAAACAAAACCAAAGAAAATGCTACTGGATGGATATTTTTCTCTAAGAATCATCTCTTTTCAATGTGTTATGAGGCTGGCTTTGCAACCAGCATCAATCTGAAAACAAGAAATTGCCTAAACTGCTGCTTGAACAGGGCATCTTAAAATCCGTACCTACAGTGGGGTGGGGGATTCAAAATTATAGCTAGCTTTAAATGAAAATCAAAAGTTTTGGTGTTTCTGAAACAGCTACCAGCAGCTCACTCCTGCAGGCAAACATGAGCAGCTGGCTACAAGAAGGACCAGCAGTAGCAGTTGCTCTAGAAGGTTTTGAATTGTTTGGCAAAAATTACAGAGTCCTCACCTAGGTGACAAACCCCCTGAAACAGGGGTTCGTGCAGCTCTCTGGAAAATCTTGCAGAGCAACCTGCCATCTCCACTAGGATTGAAAGTGGCAGACATGACACAAAATCAGGAGGCAACTCAGAGTGAAGGCAAAACTCCTGTCTTCCCACCTGCACTCTCCTCTCAGCAGAGACTCTATAAACATTACAGTAACTATTTAATAAACAAACTCCTAGCCATGCGTTAGTAGAGGCTGTAATCTGCTGTCAGGTTTCTGCAGGCTGAGCTTGGAGGCCTTGCTTTCAGCCATGATGGCACTGCTTTAGTGGGCTCCTTGGCTGCATCTGATCAAATACAAAGTTTCCAGGGCGATTCTTAACATCTCTACCCCTCGTTTTGGGGAGAGTGGCCTGCATAATTCATTAAGGCTCAAAGGAGAAGCAGTAGCAGCCTCCAGCATTTTCTCCCTTCCCACCCTGGCTGTTTTGTGCTCTGCAGGACCTCCACTCCCCCGAAAGATGCACGTAAAACATACCTGCAGGAAGAGAAGGGCATGGGGCAGCCCTCAATCAGGGGGAAAAGACAATGCTGAGAGCACAGGGGAACAGGTGAGGACCACTGGTTTGGGCACAGAAGCAAGAGTGAGCCTAACAGAAGATTGAGCAGGTGGGTGAAGTGCAGGCTGAGGGCACAGCTCAGAGAGACAAGGAGACATGGGCTTGTGTGCAATTGCTGCCACCAGCGCAGAAGAAAGGTAGAAAGGGAAATGGGATCCTGCAGGGAGGACGGAGTGGAGAAATGCAGCAAGAGCCCAGTCTAGCTTGGTGAAAAATGTCAAAAACACTGAGTGGGAAAGGGCTTGCTGTGGTGTTGATGTAGGGGTGCCATATAATTCAACTTACAGAGTTGTCCTTCTCAGACCTCTCCCTTCCCTAAACCATGACACTGGGCACAATCAGGACAAGGCAAAGGCCTCCTGCACCACACTGGGTCCCCATCCATACCACCATGGGACTCCTCAGAAAGGCCCCCTAGATGTGCTCCAGCACTCTCTGCTCTTGTCTGTCCTCATTATCCCATATTGTTGGCACGTCATAGCAAGTAGCGTTTCACAGAGATTGGGCAAAAAGGATGCCTTATGTTTCAAAAAGAAAAAAAAGAAACCAACAAACCAAAGAATAAGAAACAAATGCATTATCTGTTCGATTCCTGTGCAGTTACTGCTGTAACAGTCAGCAGTATTGAGGCCTTTTTTTTTTTTGAGATTTGATGCATTAACCACATTTCCTATGTAGCACTGCTACTATTTTATCAGCTTTTTGACATTGAGCTTGGCAACATAATTCTTTTCTTGCCTTTTCCACCAGAATAGATTCAAAGACAGCAAATGCAGCAAAAACCAAATACCACTCACCCTGACTTTTCCAAGCAGCTAGTTTTCCTTAGAAATAAAGGAAAATAGAGATCACATTTTCTGTCCTGCATTTAAAAGCCTGCCACAGCTGAAAGCTTTGCTTTCTTCCTCCCCTGCAGCCTAACTCAGCTCACCCTCCAGCTCTGCTCAGGATTTGAAATGTGCAAACACAGTTTCTTGGCTTTCCACCAGTACATATAAATACAAGTAATTTTTTCCTTCGCAGAACCTGGAGGCTACAAGCAAGAGGGCAAGAGGAGTACGTGACTAAAACATCCAAACTTCCTCTTTCATAAGCCATCACATGATGGAGTGCAATTACAATTCCTGCCTTGTCCCTGCCAATCGCAGGCGCATTGCCTCACCCGAGAAACCCGGCTTCTTCTCTCATGTGTGCTTTTGAGTGTGTGTGTGGAGCGTGTATGCAGAGAGTGTGTATGTGTGCAGTGTGTATGGAGAATGTGTGCGTGCGTGTGTGTGTGTGTGGAGGCAGCAATCGCTGCAACCGGCTTGGCCAGGCTCCAGGTTGGGGCTGGAGAAAAGAGGGCAGTGGGTGGAAGACGAAAACAAAGATCTGTTTACTTAGCATGCAGGGATAAAGCGTCTTTCCAGGCGGGGAGGGGAGGAGGGAAGAGAAACGGCACTAAAGTACTTTGATGCAATGTGAAAGGAGGGCCGCTCGGCAAAAGCGAGCCTACGTTAACCCTTGGCTCTCCGAGAGATCATTTCGGGCCCGTAGCCGAGCTGTTCCACTCCTCCTGTCCCCACGCTGCAGAGCGGGGACGAGATGCCAGGGCGCCGGGGGCGGCTCCCGGGGGCAGCGGCCGCCCCGGTGTGAATGGCTGCGTCCGGGCTCGGGGAACGTTTTCTTGTTTCCCCTGTGAACAGCCCGGCGCCTGCAGGACGCCCAGCCAGGCGAGCAGTTGCAAAGTCACCCATCCTGGCATCGGCACCGGGGCTAGGTGCCAGCCCCAGGACGAGGAGGAGAGCGGGACAGGGCGAGGCAAGCCACCCCCACCCGCCGGCGGAGCTGGGGCGGCCCCAGCACCCGACCCTCAGCCGGGTGACGAAGGTCCTCACCCTACCGCGCTGGGCCGAGGAAGAGCGGAGAGAGGCGGCGTTCGGTGCGGGACCAGCACGGCGCCAGCCCCGCAGTGCCCGAGCCCCGCCGTTTGGCGGCTGCCAGCCGCGGGGAGGCACCTCCCGCCGGCGGCAGCGGACGTCAAAGCTTCCCCGGGTCCGGCCGGCCCCCGCCTCCCGCGCTCCCTCCCCCGTAACCTACATAACACCGTGGGAAGGGCGGCCCCAGCTACGGGCATCGGAAGGAGCAGCCTCCGCTGTATTTACTGTGCCGGGGCGGAGGCGTGTAGCCGGCCGTGGCCGAGATGCGCTTGGTGAGGGGCGGCTTCACCTCGCGAGGCGCACGGGGAGAGCCGGCACCACCTTTCCTTCCTTCATTTGCCACCGCCTGCTGTTTCGGTGGGGATGCGGGTGGCGGATGCCCCGACCCGCAGGGTGAAAGAGGGACGGGAAAACATGTCTGCAGGGTTTGTTTTTTCAATACAGTTGGTTAGTCTGTGTGATTTTCGCTCATCTATATTAGAGAACCGCTGCTTTGTGGTTGAAAATGAAGGAAATCTAGAGCGCCCTACTTCCTGTGTACAATGACAACTTAAAAAAAAAAAAAAAAAGGTTAATCGAACAAAGCCGGGCAGTGGCGCAGGAGGGCACTAGCCCCATCCCGGTGGTGTCGCTGACCGATTCCGGGGAAAGGCGGGAACCTCGCAGCCGCGCGGATCGTGCTGGGACCAAGGTCAATGGCCGAGCGGGGCGGGGGGACACCGACACCCCCTCTTCCACTCCCCCCCGAGTCTCTGAGTCCGTGAGTGGCAGATTACAGCATAACCCCTCTGCGGTGCAGGACGCGGCAATAAAAACAATAATAAAAATAATAGCAGAAGGAGGGAACAACAGTGCACCTCCGCCCCTCCCCTTGTGCCACAGCCCTCCTCACGGACCNAACCCCTCGGACCCCTCCCGGACCAGACGAGAAGGCGGCGCGGCGGACTCCCCCTCACCCTCCTGGCGGCCCCCCCCCGGCGGCAGAAGGAACCCCCAGAGCCGGTGGCGGGGGCGCGGGTAGGGGCCGGGATCTTGGCGGCGGGGCGGAGGCGCCCATCGCGCAAGCGCGTCCGGCAACTGTCGAAGAATCGAGGCGGCGGCGACGCGCAGAGGCGGCGGTGGCGGCTGGAGCCCGGCACAGCACGACGCCGCCGCCAGCCCCGGTCCCGGCCC
>VZTY01033810.1:151003-215020 GCA_013400935.1 Turnix velox
ATATAAATATATATATATCTCCAAGACAAGGGAAATGTAGAATTCATAAACATGGCTGTATAATTTTGATTTTTTGAATACATTGTGTTTCTATATTTTTGAAGACAAAAGGTATGTACTTATTATAAAGGCATTTCTTCTAATTCTCTTTTTTTTTCGTTTTTGGTTTTTGTTTTTGGGGTTTTTTTTCCCTTTTGTTATAGCAACTATTTGTTGTGCTTCCCTGGTGACAGTTACTGTTCAGTGTAGGCTGTGACTTGCGCTGCTTTTTTTAGAGAGCACTTGGCAAAATTGAAATGCTTCTAGCTGTATTTGTATGCACTTGTTTCTTTTTTTTCTTTCTTTTTCTTTCTTTTTTTTCTTTTTAAATGCCAAATACACTTTCTGACATTGTAAAGGTTGCCTTACTGTCTGTGATTCCTTATTCCTGGCCCCTGTTCTGTAGAGCTGGTTGCACGCAGGCTTGGTCTGAGGCACTTGGGGAGAAGAGTGGCTAGCTCAGGCAAGCTTGGGGAGCAGACAGGCTGTCTCCCAGAAATGCATAGCTTGGGTTGCAATGGCAGATCCGCCAGATCCCATTCCAAATCCCTCCATGTTTCTCAAGGGAAGTTGTCTTCAGAGTAGGGTATGGAGAGAGGTGTCTGAGAGGCGCTATTGAGTTAAGGATTTCTGGATTTGCTTGGTTTTGGTTTGGATTTGTGGGGGTTTTGTTATTTTTTTTAAGGTGAAGTTGACCGCAGTTCAAGTGATCAGTTGTAAGATTACAAAACTGCCTTTATTCACCAATTGCATACCAGAACGTGGAATTTTGATAGTGAACTTTGAACTGAATGATTGGCAGAGGCGCCGACATAGCACTGCCATCTCTGAAGGTCTTCAGCTTCACTTCTGGGGCTTCTGTGTCTTCAGACAAGACTGGGGAGGTGGGTGGCGATTTTTTTTTTTTTTTGTAATTTGTTTTACAAATTCTGCTTTTGATTTTCAGATAGTGCAGGTGGACTTTGACTTTGACTTATCAGTCACCTCTAGCGCTGTTGTTATTGTTACTATCGCTGACCCGGTGTTTCCAAGTAGTGGCAGGTACGGTGTGGCACAGTGACAGCGGTGACTGAGGCTCTGCCAGATTGCCCGCAGGCATATTAGTAACAGGCCAAATGTGGGTGGAGGAAACCTATAATTTCCTTATTATGTGTGCTTGAAACAAACCTAATGCTATTCTTTGAAAATGAAAATATAAACTGGTTGAAATGAAAGCGATTAGGGCTGCACATAATGGCCCTGGCCCTGCCTTTTAAGCTACTTTGGAGAACTCTTTTGTAAAGCCACTTCTTTTGATCACGCTTCTCTGCATCACCAAGCAGACTTCTAAAATCAATAAATCATTGGTTACTAGAAATAGTTTAAGTCTTATAGTGATGTTTTTGTGCTGTTTATAGTTCGTTGGCAATGCTGCAGCTGTACGAGCCCTTCTGTCGAGGTGTTTATAACTCTGTTACAAAGCGGCTGTTTCTCAGCAAAAGGGTGATGAGGTCGTCCCTTTCTGGGGACGGATTAATAAAACTTTGAGTATCAGAAGAGGAAAAGGAGAAGGAGGAAAAATCTGTGCAGCCAACTATAATTGGAAGAATTTTGGGTGATTTTTAGTCAACTGTTCTTACTGTGATAATGTTCAGACTGCGATTTAATGCAGTAGTAGATCTTTTTTGGGATACTTTTTTTTAACAAAAAAAAGAGGAAATGGTCATTATTAGTATTTGAAAATCAGAACTGCACATGCACAGTAATTTTTTTATGAAGTGTTTAATGAGCACACCCACTACATTGTGTTCCATATTACAGGTCAATGTAATACTAGGTAAGACTTGCATGATAAACAAATTTCATTGAGTCAATATTACGCTTTAAAACTTATACCTATAGTCAAGATTGGTGTCTTATGTAAACACATTTAGCCAATTTGAAGGAAACGCACATTATATATATATATACCTATATATATACATAAATATATATATAAAAAATAACTGTAAAGGATTCTTTGGAACCACTATGATCTGTGTAAATGTGTATTTAGGCACTTTATTAAAAAAAATGGATTTTGAGCTGATAGATGGTAACAAGTTCTTCAAAGTTGCTTGGCATACCTCACATGGGATGATGGAGCTCATGTTTTTGATTGAAGTGATACCCCCTACTCTTAAAGAAGCAAAACCAAAACCACACAGCCTCCCTAAAAAGGACCCCCTTTTGTGTTATCAAGTGGCCCAGCTCTGAGCCTGCCAATGGAAAGACCTGCTCCTGACAAAGCATACCCTTGTTTTGGGGCCAAGGGACCATGGTATGAGTGGCCAGAGAGGCCTGTAACGAAGGCACCTTCCTCCTCCTCCCTGCCTTCCACCTGGCTCCCACAGCTCTTTGACTCCTGGAGAGGATGGACCCTCTCCAGCCAGTGAGGCCAATGTAGCTGGAAAAGAAATGGCTTATGGTGGCTGTGATTGTTTGGTTGATGTCCAGCCCTCAGATCCTGACTAACCCTAAACTGCACTGCAAAACTTTTGAACTACAAAAGGAAGCCAAAAACAAGGGAAAAAAATTAAATTATGAGAGTGTTCATGCATAACTCATTTTTCTCACATTCAGTGTTGCTTTTTTTTCTTTTTGTTGCTTTCCTGAGTTCCAGTAGTGTTCTGGTGGATTGTTCCTTTATGCCAGTTTTCTGCTTCCTGGGCTACAAGCTATTTTCTTTTTTTTTTTTTTTTCCTTTGAGGTGCTTTAGCTGCAACAGTGCTACTGTTAATATTCCTTTTTAAACTTTTAAAAAGTTGATATTGTAATTTGTGTAGTATTAAAAGTGTTTTAATGAAGAATGTGTGATCACTATTTTTTTTTCCTTCCATGCCTTTTTTCTCAGCAGCTCACCTGCATGGTGCTTTTATTGATAGCTGCTGACATAACCTGTTACCTGTTGCCATTTTCCCTTTTTTTCTTTTTTTAATTACAGTAATCAGTATAATCAAACTAGGAACACTTAAGTACTTATGCTTTTTATAGTTGCCCAAGTGCAAATTTACTTTTTTAAAAAAATACTGTTTCTGACACTTGTAGATGAGCAGCGGTGTAGGATGAGATGGGGGTATGCAGAGCCAGTGGGTGCTGCCCTGTGCCTGGAACACAGGGAAATGGGAAAGGCGCCACACAAGGGAGGCTTTGACCTTCTTTGTGATGGCCTCAGAAAACCTGGTATGTTTGGGAGCTCTCTTTTTAGATGTGCTGTAAATCAGGCCATGGCAACCACGTGTTTTTATGAACCAGCACTTAAGCGAAGGGTATAAATACATTTGAGAGTGCTCTCTAGTGGCTTGTTATGTCAACAGAGACCCTGGATCCCTTCCTTCTCCACCTGCTTTTCCATCCTGCTGGCAGGGTGGGTACTCTCAGTGGGATGGTATGCTGCTCTAGGGACACCCAGCCACCCGCTCATCCTCTCAGGGTGGCATTTTGCCTGGAGGATGGTGGCACCTGCCCTGCTGTTCATTCACCATGTCCGATTTTCTCCAAAAAAACTGTGGGGACACCCTGTGTGGTGTGTGGGGAGGTAAGGCACAGTCCCTGCACCAACACAACCTTTCCTTCAGGCATAAGGAGAAAAGGTTGGAAATGAATGGTACTGGGAGTAGCTGAGCTTGTCATGAATGGAGATATTTGTAGCCCTATCTACTGCTGGTTCAGTGCATGCTTTGCCACAGCAGGGCTATGGGCAGGAGGCTGACAATAATTAGGCTCAGTCTTCTGTCTTCTATTTTTCTCCTCTCCAAGTATTTAGGTAGCTCCAGCTAGAGGTTTTGAAAAATAATTTTAAAAACCTAAAACTTTCCCGAAGTGGCCTCTTGTTCAGATGCCACAGCCCGGGTTGGGATAAACTACACCTTCAGGTCTACACTCCCAGAGATAATGAGGCAAATAAAAAACCCCAAAACCAAGCAAATTACAAAAAAGGGCACAAAACCAAAACCCAAAGAAAACTGTTTTCCTCAGTTGAAACAGAAGGTGGGTCAGGACAATTTATGGATGCATCCTTTGTAGTGGGTGCCCTGCCAAGGGGGCAGCCCTTGCCACTTGCCAAATGGGCCTATGAGAGGGCCCCTATGCAGGGCTCCTTTCCTCCCAGGAAAGGAGATGTGACACCTTTCCTCTGCTACTTGGCTCAAGGTAAGACAGTGCTGTGCACTTCATTACCCAGGGGGTAACTGTCACTACCTTGGGGCATCTTCTAGAGCAAGCCATAGGCTTTAAGCCCTAAGTACAGTCTTCAGATTTGAATTGCTAAGCTCTCTTAAAGGCTGAACCCTCCTGAAGTCTTCCTGGAGAAAATAAATGTGTCTCCTGCAGAAATCTACTAAGTGGATGTTAAGTATCTGTGTGGCTGCCACTCCTTGTCCTGATGGTCCTTAGTCATTGGGTACCCCCACTCCATTCCATCCCACCCTATCCCATCCCATCCCAACCCTGTGGGGACTTACTGCATGGCATCAGGACCTTGAGATGCCCTCCACGTGCTGGTTTCTCTGGGGACCCTCTGTGTTTCAGGGAGACCTCAGCCACCACCTCTGGGAAGGAGGGTTTGCTGCACAATAGGCAATTATGCATTTTCTTCAACCCTTTTCCATTGCTAAACACTTGTTCCTGCCCCAGAGATGCCTCGTGCCTTTTTCTTTTTCTTTTTTTTTTTTTTTTTGGCAACCATTTAAAAACAAACAGAAGATGAGTAAACAGAGATGAAAGGGGTTATTGGTTCACCGGGGCGCTTCCTTGCAGCGGGTAGACAACTCCCCCCATTCCTGCATTGTCAGGCCCGGGGGCTGCCACTCAGTGACTGGGAAGTGGGCAAGTAACGGGCTGAGGATGGAGGGCTTCAACCTGCCACCCACTCAGCCAGGGGCACAAGGAAGCAATCTGGACTTTTGCCTCCTTTCTCTTTGCCCTTCCCCCTCTGTAGTTTTGGATCTTTCCTTCTTTATGAGCTGAAAGAGACCAGTTTTAGTGGGGCTCTTTTGGTTTGTTTTTTTTTTCAAATGGAGTCCCTTCAATTTTTTTCCACCAGATGTCCAGGCTTTCTCCATCCCTTTTATTTGTGAGCACCAATACTCTCCAGCTGTCCAGAGCAGTAGTAATGGGACTTACAGTTATTAGGCAACAACTGCGTAACGGATTGAGGCATTTGATTTTGCCCAGACTATTTACAGCTCTGGTTGTTTTGTCTTACATGATTTGGCTGCTGCTGTTTTTAAAGATACATCTTCCCTCAGCTGGTAGATAGAAAACTCAGAAATGGGGGTAGTGTATGAAAAATTTCAGTGGGAGCAGGGGAAGGTGATGCTAAACATCACCTTCCTTTCACTTCACAAAATTTAGGAAATAAATCAGCTCGTGCACACTAACTCATGCCTCTGTTATTCCTATTTCATGCATTGCAATGAACCAAACCAGCACAGGCACCACTTTTTCCATCACACTTTCAGACCTATTCAGACTGTAATAATTAAAAAACAACTTGCACCATCTTCCCTGTGATTTTGTGGTGGTGGTTGAAGAGGGCTCAATCCATTTTTTCAATGAGAATACAGTAATTTCCCCTTCGGAAATTACAGAAGGAAGGTGATTTTTTTCCTTGCAGAAAGTATCCTGCTGTTTGTTAACTCTAAGACACTGCACATGCAGTAGCAGCACTGAGCTTTAACTTGGCACTCCAGAGATTCTAATTTGTTCAGAATTTCTACTTAGACATTTAAGCCTTATGGCTTTCCCAGAAGAAACAAATTATGATAAACAGCATGGAGCAAGAATTTTTATCTCCCCTTTTTAATTACTATTTTGATTATTACTTTCATTTTTGAGAATCCTTCTATTCTCTTAAACCTCTGCTTTTCTTTGGAGCAAAAAATAACCTGTGCCCATAACTGACTACTATTACTATATACCACTTATTAATATTTTTATAATTCAGACAGCTATTTCACCTCACCAGTGAGGTATCTGCTTTGAGTCAATGTAGCTCTTTGCCTGGACCTCTTTCTTTGTGTGACTGTTAAACTCAACTTGTGAAGGTGGAGGCTGACTTCTGTTCCTCTCTTTTCCACAATTTTGTAATTTCCTGAAACCTGCCTCTAAATGGCTAGGCTTCCCAGACAGTGAGACATTTTGGGATGGCAGTGTGTACTAGGTGTCAGTCGTCTGACCTCCAGCCACCCGTCCGGGAGGACTTGCAGCAAGGGATCTGCTGGTTTTGTATGGTCCTGGTGCTGGTGGAAGGCGAGGACCAGCTGCCTGTCGTGGCCATGCCACCTCCTGCTTATCTTCTGAGCAAGAACATTTTGAACTGCAGTGGCAGCGTGTTTCTTCATCCTGCGTCTCAAAAGTTTTTGGGGTGGATCTCTTCCTTTTCTGTGAAGTGTGCCAATTTCAGTGCTGCTTAGGTTTGCATAGGCAACCTTAGGGGCTCCCTTTTTAGCCACTCCCTGACTGCAGAGTGATGTTGTTACCTGCCTCTGCTTGACCTTGCGTTGTCACCCATACTGCCTGCCGGCAGCCCTTTACCTGTTGGAGGACCTTCAAAGCTGCCTGCAGGGGAAGGAGCAGTCCCAGGGGTTTGAGTTTTGGCCAGGTGCACCCTTTGCACTGGATGCAGTCTCAGGGCTCATTTAAGATCTTCATGATGAACTCCACAGAGGTCCGGTGACACTACCTGTTTCATCCTGATGGTGACCAAGGGGAGTCAGCTAGAGACCTGTGGGCTACTTCAGCCTAGCAAACCCTATGCATCTGCCTACTTTTGTTGTCAAAGGTGTTTCTCTTTTGTTACTGAGCTTAACTTTATTTCAGGTTTTCAGCTCCTGCATGAGAATGTCACACATCTTTTGAAGTCCCTCCAAAAAGTTGAAGTGGTGTTTCATCCATAGGAATTCCTCTTTTGAATGAGGAAGGCAAAGAGAGATACCATGTACATGTGAGGCTGTCACCAATTTAGCCAGACTGAGCTCTGAGTGAAATGTGTGTTGTCCAGATTGCATGGAGCTCCTCCCCTTAGCAAAACCCAGACGTAGGTCACTTAAAGCAGGACTGCAAGATCTGTTCTTCTTTCATATTGTCCCTTCTCAAGAAGGTGAGGGTAATGCAGCAATATTTCTGTTTATTGCTTACAGTCAAAACCCATAATTGCTTCTATGAAGCACTTGGTACCTGACCAGAGTTTAAAACAGGTCTGTCCTCACAGCAGAGACAGAACTGCAGTGATATGCCTGCTATAAAAAGGAACTAAATTAGGTGCCATCTATCCTTGCTTCTCCCTGCTGACTGTGGGAGTTGGAAGCTATGTGGTCTAACTTGCTTGTCACTCCTTTGAGCTAAAGCCTAGGTGGGCGAGTGGTGATAGCTTGAATTTAATCCCTCTTGCTCAGATGAAGCTGCTTGGTACTCCTTTAGGTACCACTCCTCTCATAAGTTCTCAGAAAACAAACTTTAGGTTTTGCTGTGTTACCCACCAGTTCACCAATCAAGGTCCACATTGCCATAAGCTGCAGCTGTACAGAGTCAGGCAAGAGTAGTTTAGGCTAACTGGGTGCAGAGCAAATGGCAGGCAATACATACGGAACAGAGATAGTTTTACTACCTGTTGTTTACCTTTAAAATAGGCTTAAGTAAGGAAAAGTAAGGTGAATTAACATGCCAGGTGAAAAGTAAAATGAATCTTTGAGGGACTAAATTGCTGATGCGTAGTTGGCATAAGAACCACACCAGAGAAAGAGACCTTTTTCTTCTACAATCCATTCTCCTTCTAATCCTAAACCAGATTCCATCCTGCCAACAGACCTGTCATTGACCTCTTTGGCTCCTCTGGGTGCATTCCTGCATGTAAAGTTGCTCCAGAAGCATGGGAAGAATCAGGCCCTAGATGTAAATTATGAGTTACAACATAGTTTTAGTGTAGCTATTTATAAGAATAATTTCATTATAAATAGGTTTTTCAGTAAAATGTATTGCTACCATTACCTCATTGCTTATTCATAATTAATTAAATCATAGAAGATTTATATGTTATTATCATTTCCACGTACTATAAAGAATTCAGAATAAATGTTGGTTCTTTCTGGCAAATTTTTATGTGCATATAAGTCAAAGGAGCAATCTGGGCTGAGCAGAGTAAAGTTGCTCCTTCTGAACTTTTTCACAAGAATGTCTTTATAAAAACTGTGAAAGAGAAGAGCAGGGAGTGGCCAATGAGTGAAATAAAATTCTTGTTCCTGCCGTCAGCAGTGCAGGGCTCCTGGCTCCATGCAGAGCACCTCCTGGCTGCTTTTCAGAATCACAAGAAGGTAGTGCAGAGATGTAGGGGTGAAGGAGTGGAAGCTGATACTTATCCGCTGGACTGCCTTGTCTCCACAATATTTGCTTGGGCCTTCAGTTAAAGGGAATGGCTTTCTATGATTGCTATCAATGCTGTCAACTAACTGGTGGTTTGAAAAATGAACTGTTGGAAAATTCACATTAAAGCTAACTTTGGAAACATACATATAAGGGATCATAATTATTTCTTTCAAGTGAATTTACTTGGGAAATACAATCTTTATTCATGAGTTACAAGAGGAAAGCATTAAATTTCATAGAATCATAGAATCATAGAATCATAGAATAGTTTGGGTTGGAAGGGACCTTAAAGATCATCGAGTTCCAACCCCCCTGCCATAGGCAGGGACACCTCCCACTAGACCAGGCTGCCCAGTGCCCTGTCCAGCCTAGTCTTGAACACCTCCAGAGAGGGGGCATCCACAACCTCCCTGGGCAACCTGTTCCAGTATTTCACCACCCTCACTGTAAAGAATTTCTTTCTTATGTCTAGTCTAAATCTATCCCCCTCTAATTTATATCCATTGTTTCTAGTCCTCCCATCCGATATTATGTTAAAAATTCCTTCCCCTGCCTTTCTGTAGGACCCCCTCAGGTACTGATAAGTTACTATGAGGTCCCCTCTGAGCCTTCTCTTCTCCAGGCTGAACAACCCCAACTCCTTCAGCCTGTCCTCATAGGGCAGTTGCTCCAACCCTTTGATCATCTTCGTGGCCCTTCTCTGGACCCTCTCCAATAGCTCAATATCCTTCCTGTGTTGAGGGCTCCAGAACTGGACGCAATACTCCAGGTGGGGTCTCACCAGTGCCGAGTAGAGGGGTAAAATCACCTCTCTTGACCTGCTGGTCACACTCCTCTTGATGCAACCCAGGATTTGGTTGGCCTTCTTGGCTGCGAGTGCACACTGTTGGCTCATGTTGAGTTTGTCATCAACTGACACACCCAAGTCTTTCTCTACGGAGCTGCACTCAAGCCACTCTCCACCCAGCCTGTATCTGTGCTTGGGATTGCTTCGACCCAGGTGCAGGACCTTGCACTTGGCCTTGTTGAACTTCATGAGGTTGGCTTGGGCCCACCTCTCAAGCCTGTCAAGGTCCCTCTGGATGGCATCTCTTCCTTCAGGGAGCTGCACCACACAGCTTGGTGTCATCTGCAAATTTGCTGAGGGTGCACTCGATCCCACTGTCCATATCTCCTACGAAGATGTTAAATAGCACTGGTCCCAGTACTGATCCTTGGGGAACACCACTCGTCACTGGTTTCCACTTGGACAACGAGCCACTGACTGCAACTCTTTGAGTTCAACCATTCAACCAGCTCCTTATCCAGCGAGTGGTCCATCCATCAAACCCATTCTTTTCCATTTTGGTGACCAGGATGTCATGCGGGACAGTGTCAAATGCCTTGCACAAGTCCAGGTAGATGATGTCAGTTGCCAAGCAGAATCTCACACTTTAAGCCCTTGCTGGCTGGATACTAGCATCTCGCTGGTTTATAATAAATAGGAAGGGCTAAAATAGTTTTTTGAAGCCATTTATTAGTGTTGTTGTGCCCTCAGCAGTGTCATAATGGGAAACTGTGCTGGGATGGTGGGGGGATGTCTGGATTCCAATGGTGGGGTGTGCTTCATCATCCCTGAGCCCAGTGGGGAGCTGTCAGGTCAGGCACATGGAGGGCACAATAACATCAGGAACTACTTCAAAGTCAAGGAAATGAAAAGAAAAGGCCCAAGAAGTGAGCTGAAGGAGTGAGCTTTGTTTGAATCACTTAATATGCTTCACAATTGACATTCCGGCTGCAGACATGTCTGTGCTGCATGTGTGCATTTGCACCTCAGGAAATGTTAGCATATCACAAGCATGAGGAAACCCCTCAGGAATTAGGATGGCCACCAAGACAGGGTGGGACGGAGTTCAGCTGAGCTGAGTGAAGGAGCCTTGTGGCTTGTCTTCTTCATCTCATTTCTTCCCTAGAGTTACAGGGAAGCACCTAATGGGTGCACAGGTCTGAGGCAGAGTGTTTCAGTAGGTTCCAGTCAGGGAAGAACTGCAAACGAGGTGGTGTTGCTTCCATCAGGACATCAGTAGAAGACATCTTGTCAGCCCTGGAAAAGTCTTGATCAGAGAGTGGGGGGCTGAGTGGCACCCCTGCACCGCAGGAGGGCCGTGCACTTTCTTCTCTGCTCAGTCTGAGTTTATGGAGGAAAAGAAGATGTAGCTGACACCAACAGGGAGAAGAGCACATGGACTGGGGGCCCCTGTACAACCCACTTGGTAGGAAATAGTTTCCTCTGCATTTGTTCAGCCATGGAAGTTGTCCAGGTATGATCTGGTTGCTGCAGGGTCTGCCCTGCTGTGGGGCAGCCTCTCCTGCAGAGGTCTCTCCCTGCTGCCTTACCTCATAGGGCAGCTGGGTGGCAAGCAAAACTGCAGTCAACTCTGGTTCCTCACTCTTATTTTTCAGTTAGAATAAAGGATGCTCTTCATCAGGCGAGGTCCATGCTGGTGTGTCAGGCCCCTTCTCCCACACCTTCCTTTCTTGGCCCTATATGTCAATGTCACAGACCTGCCAGCACATCATGCATGGCTCATGAGCTGACCGCAGCTATCTCAGGCTGAGTGAACCCCCAGAGATGGGACCTGCTTGCCTTCCTAGTCGTGCTCATGCTGCTGCTTGTGCATCTGACAGGGCAGAGGTGACCCAGCCTGATGGAGAAGTCTGTGTGTATGTGTGTACTTGAGTGGTGGCACAAGAGAAGCAGCAGCCAAGGAAGACTGGGGGAAAGAAAGGCTACCAATCTGTGCAGCAGTGGGATATCATCTTCATTTCAGCTCTTTGCAAAACCACCCTGTGTTTCTTCTCCCAGCACTGTCTCACCATGACAGAAAATCTGGTGCAGAGGTGTGGACTCAGAGTACCTCTCATCCACCAGAGCTCAAAGAGGGTCCCCAGCAGAACTGATTTGCCTTTTCTTTACTTCCTGTGTGAACTTCCATCTCTCATTTTTCTGCCTCTTAAAAGGGGTGGGAAAAAGTGGGCCTAAAGATCAATAACCCAGTTGTGTCCATACAGAAGCTGGTCAGGGAGGGGGGTGGCAGCAGTCTCTCTCCCCACCCCCCGGCTCGAGGAAGCCTTGCCTCCCCTCTGGACACAGCGTCACAGGCAAATGAGAAGAAATTGCCCTGTCTTACCAAGAGGTCATGCAGAAAGATCCATGTTGGCAGGCAAGACAGTGTGCTAAAGATAACTGTTTGACAAACTATATTTATTCTCCCTTTCTGGGAGGACTTACAGGGGATTTGGAGCATTGTGCTAATATAAGCCATCCAGTGCAAGCAGTGGAGGAAGCGCCTACTCGGGGCTTCTTTGCCCTTGTGTCTTTACAAGCCATAAGAGGGGACACTGCTGAAAATAGCTTTGTCTCCTAATTGTATTCTCAGGAGTGCTAATCAGAGGGCTTGCTCTTCCCACCAGAAGCAACTGGGCAATAATGTTGTAGGATCAAATGTTTTCCCCACCATAACTACTTCTTTTGCCAGCAGCACAAGTTGTTCTTCCCTAACCTGGGGAAAGGTGACTCATTTAGGATGACTCTTAGAGCCAAGAGAAAGCCTGTTGTCCATATATTCTGAGTGTTCTGGGAAACAACTGCACTGGATCTGGCTTTCTGCCTCCCAGACCTCCCCACCTAAACAAAGACAATCGGGCTGGACAGAAGGGTGAAAGAGAGAATCCTCGTAAACAATCATGATTTTTCAACTGATACTCAGTAAGCTTTCTACCATACAGGAAAAGAGGCACTTCAGGTTTTAAGTATCCAGTAACCATGACAAATACAGAAGTACAAAAACAGCTCTAGGCAGCTAGAAAGAACAATATAGAGCAAACAAATTAGCCATCTGTACCATCTCTAGCTCCTAAAAGTAAACATAAACACGGCCCACATTGAAAAGGACAGTACTCATAATAAATCCATTAGCTCTGGCAGCTCTTGGAGGCACCAGGGGGTGACAGGCAGGGACCAGAAGAGCAGACCTCTCCCTGACTCCTTTCAGGTTGGTTCTCTGGGCTCCTGAAAGACTGCTGGGGAGTGAATATCAGCTGAACAGACTGCTCCCCCCATGAGTGACAGGGCAAGTGACACCATGGAAAATCTCAACCCTGGAGAGGGATGTCCAACATTCACATTTCAGAGACTTCCTTTCCCAAGCCCCAACCAGTGAGGGTCTTCCTCTCTCCTCTTCTTTGGGCGCAGCAGGGTGTTGGGAAGGTTATAAATACAGGCAACTGTTTGCCATAATCCATCTCTGTCCTTGGGGATCAGTAGTGCATCAGGCTCTTCTTTCCTCACTCCCAATTTATCTCTGATTGACTTGCCCAACCCATGGCCACCATTCATAACTCTCTGCTTGCCACATTTCTTACAGATGTCTCCTTATGTGCCAAACAACCACAGAGAGCCAACTTAAAAAAAATCTCCCTTTTGAGACGGAGAGGCACCAGAGCAGTGGTGGTAGGTAGCAGGGCAGCCCTTTTGGGAGCTTCATTCCCCTCTATTGTGTGATGGCTGTCTTAATCAAAGAAAAGTAAAGGAAAATGGCTCTATTTGGTTACAAATTACTACTATGCTGCAGGAGCCTGAACTTCCCCTGAGAGCGAGATGGCCAGAGCTTTTGTCTAGTGAAAGACCTCTGCTAGATACATTAGGAAAGAAGCCAGACCCTTAGTGCTTCAAACCAGTGCTTATAACTGTGAACCTCACAGACACCTAATAGTATAGTACATGGTGCTGCATCCCACCAGCTGGGAAAAGATGGTGATGGGACATGGCTCCATGGACTCACCTCAGGGGACTGCTGATTGGCTTCCACTTTTACGTTTCCCATCCCAAGCCTCCTGTGGCAGGTGCAAGGGCTGTGTGTGAGCTGCTTTGCTCACTTCAGCGGATAACAAGACCATGCTTGCAAAGCCTCTTTGTCACCCCAGTGCTGGTCACATCTGCAAGTAGGAGGGAGTTCACCGTTACTGTGAAGATCTGCACTAGCTGTGCCTGACTGCATCCCTTTAGAGAAGGCACATGTGGATGAAACTTGAGTTGGGGGCAAAGATTAGGAGAGCAATGCAGACTGGAGGCATGAAAGGGTGGCTTGCTAAGCCTAAAATCTGTCACTGTCAGAGAAAGAGCAACAGCAGCATCTGTCTAATAGCACATACCAGTGGGGTAGGAACTCTTTGTTGGTGCGTGACCTTCAAGTCATTGCCAGGAATAGATTTTGGCTCCAATTTCAACTCTAAGTAAAGCACCTTCTCCTGTCATGATTTGGAAGCTGAAGTATTTCAGTTTCCAGAAACAAACAGAGCTCACAGCAGGCAGCCTGACAGCCTGGGCTGCAGCACAGCCCCGCATGGCTGGGGCCCTGGAAACAGGGAATGACGTGGGGCAAAGGTACTCCATGCACTTCATCCCTCTTGCCCCTTGCCACCCTACATTGGCTGCCATGTATGGTCGAGCCCTGGCTGTGAATGTGGCTGCATCTTTTATCTCAATCTGTAAGAAGCTATTACATTTTTTTCATCTTGTTTGAAGGTCTGAGCATTTTTAACAGTACAATTAATTTGTTGTCCCAGACTCTTGTTGCTGGTTTCCATATGAGAGCTCTATTTCTTTTCCAAGATGCCAAAGCCCCACAGCCAAAGGGAAGCACAACTTCTGAATGACAGAAGGCTGCCTCCCCACAACTGATCAGAGATGCAAGGTGGGACAAATTCAAACCAAATTAATCAAGTCTCCCACACTGACACCCTCTCCGCTGCCTATTTTACAGAGAAATACTAAGCACTTTTCCCTGAATATAAAGGGGCAGCAAGTGAGTGAAGGGTGGTACAAAGTCCCTGTCCTGCCTGCAGAGGGGCCCAAGCACTACCCCCTTCCTGCCAAGTTAGAAGGAAAAAAGCACAGCTTGTTGTGACAACTGAGAGGGCCCTCAGACTTGGCAGGGTTTTCAGCTCTACCTGGCTCCCCTGTCTCTGCAAACCAAGGTCTAGGTTCACTTCTTTAGACCTGCCAGCCCTGCCAGCAGGGTGCAATGAGTAGGTCATGGCCACACACAGCCTGTTCTTCTTGTGCTCTTCACAGGTAGAGCCAACATGTTTGAGAGAGGCAAGGGGTTCATGCCCACTCGGCCTGTCCTCTCCCAGCCCTAAAGTTCCTGAACTTCCCTCAGAAATAAAATGTTATATTAATCATCACCCAAAATTAGAGTTTTCAGTTCAGTGAAAAGCTACAATTAATAGATTTTTGAAGCCTGGGGAACCAAGATAAGAATCAAGATGAGCTCTTGAGATTAAGTGCTGGCGGTGCAGGAGGAAGCAGCTGCCTTTACCTCAGGTACTTAAATCTCTAATAACTTTTGGAACAGTTTGCATGCTTGAAATGTCACTTCGGCAGCCATGGAGGAGAATATAAGACTTCTGTTGCTGGCCATGTCTGCTTACTCTGCCTGGTGAACCCCAAATGGCAGGGGATACTACCCACCACAGAGGTAGGATGGCTGTAGGATGGCTCCTCTGTTTCAGAAACAGAGGAGGCAGCTTGGAGTGGAGAATATTTACAAGGTCTGTTTAACTTGCTAAAATCTGGCACCATTAGTTGGCTTCATATAGGTGAGGAGCATACTGCTGCTTCACAGTCCCAACATTGCAGCCACTCACCTTGGATGGTCAGGCCTAGCAAGAAAAAGTGGATAGGAAGCCATCAGGATAGACAGAGGAGGTTTAATGTTCACTTGACGTTGCATTAAAAGAGTGTGAGGTGTGCATCAGGAGTCCACCATGATTCATAAAAGTCCAGTGAAGCTGGAAGTGGGCTTGTCACTAAGAGGAAGCATGACCTCGATCTGGAAAAAAGATGCTCTGGTGGGAGATACAGTGACATTTAAAGTCTCTAAGGATGCTGTCAGAGCTGACAGAGCACCAAGCTGGTGTAGTGAAAGAAAAGTAAGGCCTTCATGTGTACCTGGTCTAGTTTAGGCTTAGTTTTAACTTTAACACCCTAAACAGACAAAGTAATATTATGATGTTTTTGATCCATCTGAAAACATTGCAGGGGATCATTTGATACATAATGTACATAATGAGTTGTGAGAGGGAAGGGGGAGTGTTTGGGAAAGATTTGTTTGGTCCTCTTTTTTTGATAGAAGCTAGAGCACTTTTCTGCAGTACCGAAAAAAAAATCTTTGAATTACTTGAAATTGCCCATGATACTGGAGCAGAAAACATGATGCTGCCCCTGGTGCCTCAGTAAAACCTGCTCTTCCCCAGTCTCTTCAGAGCCTGAAACCCACAGCAGTGGGGTGCTCACTGCAGACACCCTCTGAAGGCACAAGGAACTTTTCTGTGTAAGGTAATTATCAAACATACACAGTTCAGTTCATTACCACATCCAACAGCCATGAAAGGTGCCCAGTAGACCTGTGAGATAGTTTCGGCTGATTTCTGCTCTTCCCAGTTCCTGGCCAGCCATGGTCCAGATTTGCACATTTAGGTGGGGAGAATCTATGTGGTCAGGATTGTTAAAGCTTGTAACTCCTTTGTTCACACCTTTTAAGGGATCTGCTCTTCCAGGCATGCAGATAGGAGAGGTTTGTTCCTCATTCAGGAGTGCTTTCTTCAGGATAAAGAGGTGGAAACCAGAGGACAGAGAAGGCTCACGCAGCATGGTAAGGAAAACTCTCTGGTTTACAAATTGTCACAGAGCTCCTGCAAATTAAACTATTTTTCATATGTAATGAACTGTTTATGTCCCATATGACAATAAAAATATCAAAAGTAGTAGTAAGAACTAATGTGGGCCATAAATACCAACTCACATTCCTAATGTTTTCATAGGGCGATTACAACTAAAATATAAATAGGCTTTTTGTTTTAAACATTTAATATTAATCAAATGGTTATGAAAGTATATAACAAACAACTGTGACATACTCATGGCCTAAATAATAAAAATCAAATGGGTGATGAATTCCTGTGAAAATTTAATTTGCAAAAGAAAGAACAGTGCATTAATAAGGCATAATTACATCATCAAATATTTACCATTATTTGCTGGAACCCATTTTATTTTTAATTTACATAATAAAACAGTGGGTGCATAAAGCAACAGGCTGGGCCCCATCTGAACTTTTTTTGTGCCCCCTGGTCATGCAGACAATGCACTTGTAGCTCAAGTTCTGCTGCTTTGCTTCATTGTTTTCCTCTAAAGGCTCCTATGTTGCATTTAAAATATTACTCTTCAATTCTGACATTCCCCCCTTTTTTATCACTCAGTATGCACTAGAATCAGTATTTTAATCAGCATTTGAAGGGAGAATAAAGCCCTTAGCAGGCCAGGTCAGTGGATGAATAAGCACTTCTCACAGGCTTTCTTCTGGGTGCTATGACACAGCAGCCACTTCCTCTTCTCCAAGGAGCACTGTTCCCTGCAATGGAAGCGGTTAGGTGACAAAACCAAGGTGAAGCTCTCAAGCTGATGTCCCCTTCCAACCAACAACCAGGCCAAGGCTGTCAGTGGGAGTGCATTTAGCAGAGGATGGCACTAGTTGATGGCTGTACCCTCACTCTCCATGTTTTATTCCTGGCCATCTGCTGAGGTTTATTTTCTTCCTGACAGATTTTCTTCTGTCAGATTAAGGGATTGGCACCTTTCCTGAGGTGCTCCTGCACCTGGCGAGGTGTAGGACCCTAGTGAGCTTTTCATCCAAACCAGTCTTTGGAGGCACATCCCTAGTATCTGGACTGGGTTGGTGGGGAAGGGCTAGTCCAGATGGGCCATAGCCACCTTGAATCTAAGTCCTCTCTTCCACGGTTTTTCTACTATATTTCACAAGACATAGTCACTGGTGCCCAGTCTTGTGTTGCACTTTCTTTAGACAGCCCTTGCTAAGCTCAGTCAGTACTGAGAGACTCAATGGATTCTTGGGTTTTTTTAAGGTTAATTGGGAAAACTTCTGTGATTATACATCTGCCAGCATAATTTACACCTCTGAGGAGTAGGCTGATTAGAGACACAGTGCAAATGATTAATTTTATTCATTGAAGCAGGGCTACGATTGCACTGCAACCTGCAACTGAACTGGTATTTCCTTCAATGTAAGGTAAGCCTGCGATGAAGCTGTGCAAACTTGCTTATTAAACATTCCTGGTAGCTCGAGCTTTAGTGGTTCCACCCAGTCAAAGCAAGCCCAGCTTGTCTGCTGGCTACAGGCTTGAGGCTCTACACCCCTATGTAAGTTCACACATACAGGACCAGAACTTCAACTCTGACGGAGGTGTGCCTGCATCAGCCGCAATGCTCTAATGCACACAGGTGGTGGCAGTGAGCTGCTGAGCATGGAATCATATCCTTTACCCCATGTCTTCAGTGGACTGCCATCACCAATGGCAAACCCAGCCTGGCATTGATGGGTCCCGAGGGTTGCTCTTCGGGTACCAGGAGAGATTAGAGGAAAGGGAGAGCAGTGAGCAAGCAGGTGGTACTTCATCATGTTGCTACTCTTTTCAAATCATTAATGAGGAGGGTAATGGGATAGAAAGCACACTGGAATCTGTGGGTACCTCCAGGTGTGGAAGCACACTTTGCAAGCACTTTGGAGGGCTAGAAATCAAAGCAGCCTCAACAAATGGGAGAAATGGCCTGAGATCAATAAAATGAAATTCAATACCATTAGTCCTCAGGTGGGCAGAGAAGAAGGTAAGCTATTTCTCAGCAAGAGTGACCTGGGTTAGAGCTAAAGGAAAAGTATGCTGTAAACAGCAGGAGAGGTGAGCCCTGTCGGAAGGCTGTCCCTGTCACTGAAGATATTTTTAAAAGGTTAAGCAAAGATCAGTTGGGGATATTACACAGGAAGAGAACAAAGGGGAGGGAAAGAAGGGTTGGATGATCTCTGGAGGTCCTTTAAGCTGTACATGTCCACAACTGCTGTGATTCAGCTTGGGGTAGTGCCCAAAATGTGTCTGGTGAATTCCACACGTGCCCAGAGCAGCTCCTTGTCCCAAGTAGTATGTTGTCCTAAAATGGTCCTCGATTCCTGCGGAGCAGTCATGCCTTCTATAAAATGGTATATTTAGGGCATCAGCAGCACCTGTATCCCCAAAAGCATGGGCCAGATTTTTAATATTTTCAGTTATTTTCTGCAATTCTATTTCAAGCCTGTCTGAGTTATACAGTCATTCAGATCAAAGTTTCTCTACAGGCATGACTACAATGCCAGCACTGCCAAAGCTAACATAGAATACAAATTAAATTTTAAATTGTATATCCAGCACTAATACTATAAGATGTAGAATCCTTCTCCTTCCTCAAAAATAAGTTAAAATGGCATATGCCAAAAAAGAGCCGCCAGGTAGAAAGCAAAAGTTATTCAGTATTGTGCTGGGTATCAGCTTAACTAGGAAAGGGGGGTGACATAAAAATGAATGAAGGCAACATGTAGAATAGGTCAATTTAGTAAATGGTATCATAGCAAAGGCTGTTGTTTCAGGCATGATCTAGCTAAGTCAGGAGGTTTAAGTGCAACATAGGCAGGGATGCTGGAGCTAGAAGTCTGCATTTAGATGAGGAAAGGAAATGTCTTCAAGTGTCCTTATTTGAGGCTCAGTTAACTTCCCTCACCTTTTCTAGTCCTGCTTTGTAGATGTGATGCCCTATGGGATGCTTGGCAGTCTGAGCTATGCTGTGTTGGGTAATGTTACTCTCTCCCTAAAGATGTATCAGAAGTAGCACACACTGATCAGCAAGTTTCAGGATTAGTTTGATATTCCAAGTCAGGCTTCTGTGAGGAAGGAGAGCTTAACAGAGAGAAGAGTGGCACATTGTGATTACACAATAAAGAAAGCTAAACACGATAATCATGTTTTGCTGTCCCTTGTCTGTGCTTTAAAGCAACCTCTGCCTTAGATCCAAATGGCAGCTCTCAGACTAGAGGGTATTTCTGCTCATCCACCATCATCTCTGTGCTATTTCTTGCTTCGTTTCCTCAGCTGGCCAGGCTGCACACCAGTACCTTTTATGGCAGGGCATGGGAGGCAGTGAGGTAAGTGGATGTGGCCACATGCCCCCAGCCCACCCATGCCCACTCACACCCTTGGGACAGGCAGCACAGCAGCAGGGAGTGGAAAAGTGGAGCAGGCAAATGAAGGTATATTTAGCTCACTGAAGAGAAGAGCTGCAAAATTACATCAGCCCAGCTCCATCCTCACAGCTGAGCTGTGCTCCACTGGCTGCCCCATGCCCATTTTCCTGGCACCAGGTCCTGGCATCACTCTGGTTACTGCCTCCTGTTCTTGCCTGCTGACGCAGGAGTTTGTCCTAAGTACGAAAACAAATGGCTGAAGACCCACGTGCTTTGCTTCACACAGGGCAAAAGCTAGGGCAAGCCCTGTCACTCACCCAGTGGTATTTTGGCTGTGCTGGTTGGTATCAGCATGGGTTGGGAATTTCAGTCCCTGCACATCTCCTGTGACAAGCACCAGTGGCCCTGGACATGCTCTGGCTGAGTGCAGCATTTACTGATGGTTATTCCAGGGCAGAGAGCAGGCTCAGAGTTCTGCAGTCACACAAAACACGTTCCTCTGGGTTTACCCTTCCGATTTCACTGCTGGCGGTGTGATGGGAATAGTGATTTCAGCCTTCCAGTGCAGCAAGCCCCGGGCACTCACACCCTGGAGCAAGGTAGATATTCCTGTTTTGTTTCACCTCTTAAGGCTGGAGCCTTTCTCCATTTTCTGTCAGGTGGGAGCAGTTAGAATCCCACCCCTGTCCCCGCCTCAATTTAGAGCTATATTATGCAGATGCCATGGGTATCTACTGGGTCCTTAACTCTGAAAGGGGTCTGGCCCTACCAAATGAGATGACCACAAGCAGTGAAACATTCACATGTGACATGGATGGCTGGATTTTTGGCAATGCAGAGCCTCTACAACTACTGCCACATTCACTCAGAGCACATTGGCACACAGCACTCTAGAAAATTAGGCCACGTTTCTCCAGTGCAAAAGGCTTCTTGATGTGTGGGATATCACATGTGTAAAATTATTTGCACTCTGCTTCTTAATAACAATAAAAAACATGACTCATAATTACTTTCTGGGGATATTAAAATCCGTGACACAATGCTTCTAGCAGTATACAGTGAATCTGCACAGCATAGTGTATTAAACATTCTTCTTTATTACAGAATAGTGATGTCTAATAACTCTCGAGCTCAAGTCTCACCACAGCATTTATAATTCACATCCATAATCACATTTTCCAATTTAACAGCAGGGGCAGATTCCACAATGCGTTGTACAGCATAGATACAAATAATGTGATGGGATGATGTCACTATGTAGCATTCCTTCCTAAGTGATCTAAAAATACTTGCTCCTGCTTTCCCACCTTTCATCATCGCTTTCTCCCTCCTGCTTGATGCTTTTGTACCCGTTCCCATGGTAACACCTTCTACTGTAGCCCAGACCCTTATGCAGATGTTGTCATTGATCCAACACCTTGTGGCACTGTGTTCTTGATTCCTGCCCTCCTGTCTCCATTCTCATCCAGTAAGGATGGGTTTGGACACTTCCTCCTGCTCAGTACCTTTAATCTGAAGGAGCAGAAGGAGAAAAGTATCATCTGGGTTTTGCTATCAATCCCAATCCTTCATAGAGTGATTTCTGAGAGCTAAAATAATACATCGTGGAGCCAGCTACAGGTTTGTTTGTGTGATGGTTAAAATTGGTGCCTTAAATAAAACCACTAGAGGAATTAAGACTGATTAGCATTGGGAGACCCTAATTAAAACCTTATTCTGACAGAATGTGGAAAACTTCTGCTTCATAGTGGGATGCTATTGCTTTACTACTTGTGCAGTCTGATTAGAGCTTTTTCCCCCTCCTTTCCTCTGTTTTTTGTTTGTTTGTTTGTTTGTTTTTGGGTTTTGGTGATTTTTTTTGTTGTTGTTGGTTGGGTTTTTTTTTACCTGCTAAGCATCCAGGGAAGTTTCCACATTTTGGTTATGTTCATTGTTCAGGCTTTCCCCACACAGGCTGGTTGCTACAGCTTGGCTCAAAGGGAAAGACAGGGAGGCGAGAGAGCTGCACTGGAAATGCTGCACTATGGATTACCGTTGAAATGAAATGTAGCTGTAAGAAAAAAGCAGAGAACAAGGAAACTCTGCTTAATCACCTGTATGCAGTTGTTTTGCATTCTTCCCCTGTCACTCCTTGCTGGAGCTGGACGTTGTTCTCCTGATGATGAGAACCTGACAGATGGATGGTAATAAATTTGTAACTAAAGACCAGGGCTTTTGCACCTGCATTATTTATTCACCTAAAGCAGGAGCTGCTCTATATTTAGTGTATGATGTCAGTGGCTTGTTTGCATCCTTCGGAAACTGGCAGGGAGCCACTTCTCACATGATATATGAAATCACTGATAAATTCTTCTTTTCACTGAAAGAAAAACAGCTTAATAAATGCAGCTCTTTCTCTGCTTTCATCTCTTCCCTCCCCACCCCACTCCCTTCCCCTTCAGGGATTTGTCTCTCAGTGGCAGAGCTCAGCAGCGTCTGTGAAGTGGAAATGAACAGGCAGTACAAAATGAGGCCATGGATATACTCAGGAAGTTGCTGCCCTCTCAAGCCCCCCTCAACTCCCCCCATCCCAAGTCTTGGGGCTCTGCCAAAGACCCAGCCAAGCTGAGATGGAAGGGAATAAAGGGAGCAAGGGAGAGCCTCCTCTGCACAGCACAGGCTTTGTGGGGACTCTGGTATTCCTGGTATGTAATGAGTTTCAGCCAGCAGGGAGCAGGGGGAACAGGGAGGGCTCCCACGCACAGAAATGGCACAGTGACAGATACTAGCAGTTATCTGTCTTGAACATGTCTTCAGAGCAAGCATGCAAGCATCTACCAACTAAATCTTACATTCATGCTTTTGTAGGGGAAGGGCAGCCAGAGTACTTATCTGGCACTGCTGCAGAACCAAAGGTCATGCAAAAGATAGCAAGTTTTATACATAACAATAGGTTCTGGTGCCTCATCTTCACCTGCCATTACCTGACAGGGCTCCATACACCAGTTCACACCAGCTCACCAGCTGAGGGTCTGGTCCTTAATTCAAACATGGGGTGAGTTAGGGGGGTAAAGAAGCTTGATGCAGCTCCTGGCTCACAGGGAAATGCCCTGACATCCTGACAGCTTGGGGCTAGTTTTCCAAACTCAGTATGTGTCACAGTTTCAAGGCCTATCTCTGCACTCTGTGGCAGCAGTGATAAGACCTGTAGGGAGATGTATCATTGACAGATCCAAGGCCTGGAGCCTGTGTGCATTATTGCTTTGGCTGTCTCTCACTCAAATAAAGAGCACAGCCTGCCGTGGAGCCCATGTCCTCCTCACAGTGCCAAGTGAGATGTGAGAAATACATTTAAAATAGGCAATTGACCTATGGAAACAATCAGACCATTTGTTTCGGCAAGGATTTCTTGCAGTGGGCAAAAGCAGTTAGCACAAAGCCAAAGATTTACCCTCGCTAGCATTTCCCTACCAGGGTTTAGCATAACTGCTGCTGATGCAGAGCTGGGAAAAAGCAGGAAGGGGAAGATGTGCTGCGGCAGACCTGCTATGCTGCAGATGAATGACTTTGCCTGTTTATTAAACAAGCCCATTCAAGCTTCCGCTCCACAGTCATTTGCTTGATGGGTTTGAACAGTAATGAGCTAGGATTAAAAAAAACCTGCCCCTGAGAGATTCAGGCTGCTCCAGCAAATGGGATCAAATAAAGTTGGTAGTATCATGTGGCCTGCTAATGTTCAGAAATGACATCCACAGATTCTGAGCTTATTCAAACCAGCATTTTGCTTTGGTTTTGGTGAACAGAGTGACCTGCAGGTTAAGCATCAGAGACACATTTGGGAAGAATTAAACAGAGAAAGGTGGGGAAGGAGCAGGAAAGGAAATTCTTTCAAGAACTTTAGCATAAAACATCCTTCTATAAGGGAATATGTGTGACAAGGTTTTAGATGAGAAAGTTGTCCTCACGGAAAAAACATCATGAAGCTGTTACACAGAGACTCGTTAAAGAAAGAAGTCAGTCCATGCCACAAGATATCTCAGTAGTCTCAGATGTTTGCTGTGCAGGGAAAAAGGAGGGAGGAAAGAAAGTCCACCCTGTGTCAGTGGGGTACTCAAGAAAACTTGGAGAGATTTTACAAAATAAACAAAGATACTGCTCCTTGGAGTAATAAAGGTAACAGACATAAATAGCTAGCTGCCATTTCAAATTGCTGAATGGATCCTGATGGGCAGGACCCAGTATGATGGCTGCCAGGGGACTGGTAATTAGGAAAACTTGGTTCTTTCCCAGTCGTGCAGCATATTTTCAGTGTGATATTGGGTGATCCCAATAACCATCTGCCTCTGTTCCTCTCAGGAATACCAGATCAATTCTTCCTTTTTACAAAGGTCCCGAAGGATCCTTTGCACATTAAACTCTGAAGACTGGGGTGGTCTCTCCTCATGCCTTCACTGGTGGCATATGTTCTGCTCTCCATTTGGGATTTAGCCACAGTCATGTGATTACTAAGGACAACCACTGATGCTGGGATCAAGTCTTGCTGAACTGCCTCTCTCTGTTAATACTCTGGCAAGCTGCAAGGAGCTCATCTCCCTGATGTCTGGACAACAATTTTTTGCAGTAGCTCTAGAGCTAAAAGACAACAGCACAGATGTGGGGAAGGGAGGGTGAGCTCCACTAATGGGACAGCAGAATGAGTCTCCCGAGCTCTTGCAGCAGGACACTGAAGGAACATGGTCAGACAAGGCTTGTCAATCCTGACACTACCAGTGATACCAGGAAGTTGCAGCCAGTGCATTCCTATCTGCAGGCAGGGAGGGCGGCACATGAAACAGAGCCAGCCACAGCAATATCAATAGCCTGTGTCACCCCCAAAATCTCCACCACAATCAACCATCAACTGCTGTGAGCTTAAGGGTGGTGTGTGTGGCTGAGCTGTTAGGACAGGGAGTGAGAGCAGTGGCTGTAGGCTCTCATAACTTGCTCTTGGTCATCTTGACGGTTGTGCATGCAAAGGAAAAGACAAGATAGTGCCTGGTATGCAGGGAGGGGTGCATTTCTTAAACGCCACCTGGAGTGGTGGGAATTGTCACGAGGAGATCTGGACATGATCTAGCCTAGCTTGTACTGGCAGATTTCCTATTGATAGCTATAGGCCAACATCACAGCTATGTGACACGCAGTCACTGTGCTCAAATACCTTGGCCAGTTCTATTTCACACTTTTTATTGTTCTGGGAGATGTTCAGAGGTTCTTATTTCAGTGTAGCCCTTGGCCCTGTGACTGCAGCTAAAGACCTGACCACGAGTTCAGAATCATTTAACAGCTGAGGAAACAAAGTGAGAAAAGGCTGAAATGACAGAGAGCTGGGCCATTGGGGACACAGATAGGTGGCCCTAAGTTGTGGAAAGTCCACTGAGAGGGGACTGAATTAAGAAAGCTGTGATTACTTCTTTCTTTCCCCTCCAGAAAACACTTAGGAGAGAACCTGCAAAGCTTTGCTTAAGAGCAGCAGTGATGGGAAGGGCATCCAGAGGATGCATCTTCTTAGCAGTTCCCTGGAGCATGAAACTACTCTTTCTGGGCTGAAGCCAGCAGGAGAGGCATCTTAACACTTGGCATTTTTGACCAGAGGATTTAAGGGCCATCCAGCAGAGTATCCAACTAAAAAACACAAACAATCAATTAGTTTTGCTGTTCTCAAATGGCTGTACTAAAGCAAGAGAGACAGATAGATAGGATGTCAATGACAGGGCTGAGAGGTTATGTCAGATATTCTGAGTTTCTCTTCAGGGCATAATCACAGCACATACTTTCCTCTCTGGCCCACAGCAGTTGAATCTTAAGCCCTGTTAACCTAGATCAGTGACAGAGCACAGAGTTATTCTCTTTGAAAGGGTCAAAAGCACTTTTCACATATTTTCTTAACACAGGAATAACCTAGATTTTTACTAGTTAAGCAAAAGGCAAGATGCTCTGGTTATTTATCTTCACCTAGTACTTTGATTCACATGAAGATGCAAATGAGAAAAATATCTACATATCCTCAAAACCCCTAAAGCCAAAGCATTTAACAAGAAATAAACCATTAGTGATCCACCATTCTCTCACATCCAGAACAATTATCAGCTGAAACTCTGACAACAATGGAGTGATTCAAAACTCACAGATGCTTCATGAAGATTTTCTCAGAACATGTAGTGAGATGGATTTCACAAGCAGGCTCTGTTTGCCATCAGAAAAACATGATATATACTAGATTCACCTTTACCCATAATCACTAGAATGAGGCTTCATCAAAGAAAGTATGCTTTTCATCATGCTTTTTACTGGCAACAGAGCTGTGCCCAGAAGCACTTTGTGCTAAACCTTTTTCTTGTAAATACTTACAGGCTTACTGCTCATCCAGGACATGGGGGGATTCAGAAAGGGGAATTATACTTCCACAAGGCTGTTGGTGTGGTCAGTGAGGAGCCTTTCTTATGATGGGCTGAGGAAGAGAATCAGCTTTCTTCCACCATACTTTTGAAATTCAGCCTTAATTGCAGATGTCCTTCATTGCAATCAGTTCTTCCCTTGTTCAGAGCCCTCCTAAGTGCCTGATTGACCTTCACTGTCCCTCTAGCTCTTTGTCCCTCCTGGCAACAGATAAGATAAAACCTGTCAATGTGTTAGAGAGCTCTAGCAGATCTTCTCTGTGTGAGTTAGGATACAGTTGTTCCCTGACATTGTGTTGCCTGTTTGTCCAATTTTGGCTCTGACTGATGGAAGCTAGAAGTTGTTTTAACAGATAGGGCACGCCTGTGACATGGCAAAAGACAGGGTCAGCTTAGGCTCACCAGTGTAAGAAATTAAGTGATTAAGCAGTCACCCTCTGCATCTTTATTGCACATGTAAGGAACCACTTTGTGCCCCTTCCCTTATTTCTTGGTTGCTGGGGATCAAAAGAAGGTACAGTGGAAAGTGTCATGGCTGTTGTACCTTTACCTTTCCTCTCCTCTTATCTGGCCTCTCTGCTCCTTCCTGCCCCTGCCTTTCTCATGCATCTCCTTCATCTCTTCCCTAATAAAGACCTTGCACCCCATTTCTTTTCACATGGATCATGGCACTACAGTGCTATTTGCAAACTCATTTTATGTCCCCTCTGCTTCCTTGCTCAATCCTTTTTATTGCCTTGTCTCTCTTGAGGTAGCACTTCAAGTCAAGGACTGCCCCATGGTTCATATGCCTTGCCAAATGCAGATCCAGTTCTGCCCGTCCCCTGCAGATGGCCATAGCTGAAGAGAGAAACCTCGCGTGTATCCTGATCCACTGTAAAGTTTGAGAGCAACAAGATCTGTACTGTATTTGACTTTCTGCCAAGTGGTCTGGCCTTGGCCCTGGGCTCACGGAAAAAAAAGATTCTAGAGTGGAGTAACTGGACATGAAGTTTAGAAAGAGGAGTTCACAGTGACAGTCAATATGTCAACAATATAGTTCTTGCCTTTCAGAAAAAAGAGGCTCTAAATCCAAGAAATAAGGCCTTCACCGGAATCTTGAGCAGCAGGTCTTGGTTTTTTACAAGTCTGACCTATGGGAACCAGAGCCAGGGGAAACATTGTGGTGGACCAAAATCTGTTGATGACAATGGACTTTATTCCCTAGCAAGGAGATGCAACAAGCTGTTTGTGGCATGCCTCGTGACTGCTTGGCAGGAGCCTCTCCTCCCTGCTGCCAACCGGGGATGGGGTTAGGTGTTCATTTTTAGGACAAACTGATGGGTTCCCCTTCACAACACAACAAACAGACCAAACTCCAAAGAGCAGCAGTAAAGTGAAGCAGCAGTAGGGAAACACCTCTTTGTTGGTTCACCAACAAACTGAAGGGAATGACCTGTGTAGTAAAGCAAGAAGAGGGCAGATCTGACAGGGGTGGGGTGAGTCTAGGTGCCTGGAACCTTGTATTCAATTGGTGTTGCTGGATCACCCCCTCAGCCTTCCAGGAGGAGGCCAACATGGATGCAGATGACTGGAGGCACCTGCCAGGGTAGAGTGTGTAGATGTCTGGGAGTCCTGGGCCATAGTGCCTTTATGCAAGTAATTAGATGTTCCTTTTTTCTGTTTCTTGACTCTTTTGAAAGATCCTTAAGCCTGAAGTAGAAACAGTGACGCAGCATTGGGCAGATACCACAGCTAATTTTATCCTGGCTCTCTTGAATGTGTGGTGAGATTTCCCCAAACCAGCAGACCTGACGGGGAATGGAACACCTGGGGAGTGAGCTGCTGACAACTTTGCTGCTGTCCCAGGATTTTGTTTTGGGCAAGGTGGTCACTCTGTGCTTGTGCTGTCGGTGGCAAAGGCTTCTTGACTCCTGCTTTGGCTGCCAGATTCACATGCAGCACTCAGCCCACTAGGAACACTTAGGACATGGTGGTCACAAGATATATACATTGGAGGATATTTAGACCTTTCTTGGGGCTTCTCAGCAGAACAGACAAAATTGGATCTTGCTAACTGAAGGCTAGTGGTCAGGGCTACACCAACAGTAGGAAGGATGGAGCTGGAAAGGGGACATGTGGGGCAGGACCCAAGTGACCTATTGCTTCATACTCCAACAGGCTAATCATATCCTTTTCAGAACAACCTCTAGGTAGTGGCAGCAACAAAGACAGCTCTCCAGGAGTGTGGTGCCAGCAGGATTGGTGTTAGGAACACAGCTGTTTTGGTGACCCGAGTCATCTGCTGTCCTGAGACTGTGGCTAGGAGGCAGCTCAGCACAACTTGCATCAAGCAAAAGCATGGCCCAAGCAGGACCAGCTGCTCCACTGCTCCCACTGTGCATCTGGCTTCCATGCTAGCTGCTCAGGACTGTACCATCTGTTTGGGGGCCATACAGGTAACAGTGTTCCTTGCTAGTTCTTAGCACAACCTTTAAAATTGGCACTGCTGAATCTGTGGAGTGAAACACAGTCTAGACCTGATGTTGCATTCACAGTGGATACACTGAACAGGGCAGCAGCAGCAGGCTTACAGGATCAAGCCTATTGCATTTCCCTAGTTTGCTGGGTTTTGTCTTCTTGCAGACAGCCTTTAAGAAATGCTGGGGTTCAGTCTCATTGGGAGCCATGTGAGTGCTGGGTCGTGGACACCTTCTTGCTCCTGGGCTGTAGTAGGCTGGCACCCGAGGTAACCTCTTCACCCTGTGCCCTTGGCATGGCCCCTGCCATCAGATATCCCAGCTTTGCATAGCTGCAACTCCCACTGGTGTGGGTCAGAGCTTTGCTTGAGGAACTAGAGCAGTGGCACTGCTCCAAGCTGTTGCGTGATGTGACTCACTGCTCCCTGCCTTCCTCCACACAACAAGCAAGGCCTAGACTTGTCCCTCCTCCTATCCCTTCCTTTTCGTTTCCACCAAGCCAGAGCAAGCAAAACTGCAAAGAATGGCCATCCTTGGGAGGACCTACTTGTCAGTAGACATAGCAGTGGACACTGAAATAAAGACAAAACCTCTTTTTTCTAGCAATTTCACACCATTTCCCCCCTGTGTCAACCACAGAAACAGCTGTGGGAGAAACCAACTTTTTCACCCACGTCCTGCTGTCTTGCTTCGAGGAGAGTTTCTCCCTTGCAGCCAGGTGGCTCGAAGCACCCTGGGGCTGTCGGCCAAGCCAAACCAAGCCTCCATTGTCACGGGTGTAGAGGAGCTGTGGGTGTCTTACTAAATTCCTCTCCCTCCTCCTCACAGCAGCCTGTCGCAGTAGAACCCCCTCACCTGCCATCATCATGACTCTGCCTTTTCTCTCAAGGGTCTGGTCGGCATCAGATACGCACATGTGCAATATCCATTTAAATCCATAATAAATGCGTGCACGCATTTGGTACAGTGACTGGCCCTCTGACTCATACAAAAACGTGTTTTCAAATGGGCTTGGAGGATTTGGGCCGTCATTAAATTCCAAAGAACAAGACCCACTCCTGCTTTCCCATGCACCGGGGACTCCAGAACATGTATATGGTGAAGGACCACACTCATGCTTCCAGTGCTGCATCCCAACCCCCCCTTCCCTGGCCACCTCCCCAGGATGAAGAAACAGGACTCTAGCGCTTTCTTGGTGGAGTTAGACTTCCTGCTACAATCCTCCCCTCCCTCCCGGGCGCAGGGGAAATCTGCTTAGCCTTTACTTTCTCACACATGTTTCAGATGTGCAGGGGTGTGATTGTAAACAATGTCATCGGCCGTGCCAGAGCTGTCTGCTCCTGCCGCGCTCCCTTCCCAGCACCCTAGGGGTTCCCGTAACAGGGCGTAAAGCAAACAAAGCAAAACAGTAATCTGCTGTTCCAATGGCGTTTTTTTGTTTTGTTTTTAGAAAATGTTAATGATAGGTTATGTGATTACCCTAGGTTTGGCTCCACTTACTCTTTATTAAGCACATCTGGTATTTAGTAACAGTGTAAGTAGCAGGAGTTTTTCTGGCGCACAAATGAGATTATCCTGTGTTGCCATGCAGCATGGAAACTCCTCAGGGAAGCCAGTGAACTGTGTGGAGATACAAGACTTTCTTGTCGGCCAGGCGTCCAGCCAGACTAGCAAAAAAATGTGGATTGGCACAGAGCTGTTGCCACGCAAACACTTCTGGAAATTTCTGTGTTCAGGCCTGCCAAATCCTTTATATGTAACATGACTTTCTGTCTTCCTCAGCAGCCCGTCTGAAGCCTGAACTCTCCTGTACACTTTAAAAAGGAAAAATAATAATAAAAAAAAAAAGATCCACCACAAGCTTTCAGCCCTGTTTCCAGCACACCACTGCCAAGCTAACAATTTCACCGAATTAGAGGGAATTTCCTAAAACATTTGTTTGAGCTACATTGAGTGCAACATGTGGGAGACAACTGTGTTTCCTGGAGAAGAAAGGAGAGCTGTCTCCGTTGGTGGAGACTGCTTAATGTCTAGAGGGAGAAAAAGAACCAGCCATGACAAGAAAATGTTTTTTAAAACTTGGCATAAAAAGCAGGTTTTATTTATTTTGAATGCCTTTTCCAGTCTGGTCAATGTAGTGTGTGAAGAGAGGGATAGTGGAGGGAAACCGGTGTTTTTGTTAGGGCCCAGAGCTTGGAGTCAGGAGGTCTGGGCTCTATTTCTGGCTGTACCATAGCCTTCCTGTGGGACTTGGGTGAAGCTCTTGGAGATGAATTGTTGCAGTCTCTGAGCCTCTCTATGAATTTAATGGAAGTATTGTTTGCCGGTTTCATATGTGTTTCTGTGAACTCAGGCTCTGTATCCAGAATTATTAATCCTTTACATTTCTTAAGGAAAGGACTGGGAAGGTTATGTAGCAGAAAAGCAAACGTTCATCGGTTGCTTGACTGTGCTTGGCTCCTGCTATCTCAAGGCACTGGCCTTTGGAGCTTTAAACTTAGTTGCTCTGTGTCTAGGGATCTCTGTGGGTGTTCTTGACAAAATCCTGTCAGTTTTGGCTCTCCCACTCCTAACAATGGGATGCATGCATTTATACCACAGTTTTGTGGACTTAGTGATGGTGCCCTTGGGAAGGAGTTAGTCCAGCTATTTTCTAGACTTTTTTGCTGTGAAGACAGCATTTGGCATGGAAACTGACCATGGGCAGAGTCATCACTGCAATATAAAAGCACATTGTGTGCAATTTCTGTAAGACCAGTGACAAGCTCCACCACTCAAGACTGCTGTCCTTTCCTTGGAACAGCTCACAGCATGGCAGGGAGCTACCTGGGTAAAGTCCATGAAAGCAGCGTGGAAGCATCCTGCTAGGTGCTGGCTGGCTGCTGCTTGGCGGCTCAGCTGTCCTCTGTGGTGAACTTCTGATGCAACTTCCAACCACAGGAAAGAGCATCTCATCCAAAGAGCTGACTTGTCTCCAAGCTGCATACCAGCATAAGTGGAAGAGGGGATCTGGCTCAGCTGCTGCATGCCTTTGACCACAGCAACCATCCCCACCTCCAAGAGGGGCAAAGGGGAGGAATAACTAGCAGCTCTTCATCTGCACAGCACATACAATGCTCTTTGGGGAAGCAGGAGAGGATTAGTAACAGTGACAAAAAAGGCATAGCTGTGCAAAGGAGAAAAAGATAAGCTTGGGATTTTCCTGTCTGCTGACCCACCCTTTGATAAGCCCAACTAATAGCCTCCCCATGAGCTAACTTGTGCACAAGCTGAACTTCTTTTCATCCCAGTCTCGTCTCTGTAAACATTGCTCCCATAACTCAGGCTCCTGTGGCTGTAGTGACATCTGTAGCTTGTGAAAGACATTTTGCTTTGTAGCTAAAAAGTAAGGATGCATAAGGTTTGCAGGACAATGAGATGCAAGGGAATGAGAAAAAAGGGAAAGACTCTGAGAACAGAGAATAAAGTGTAACTCTCAAGGCGAGTGAACTTAATTTCCTCTGGGAGGTAAAGATTAAAGAAGAGAGAACACTGGATGGGGAGAACTAGGGTGTGGAGAAGAGCAAAGGAGAACCAACCAGCAAGGAAACTGAGGAGGATGGTGGCCAAGAGCAAATGGTAATGAATGATTAGGGGAAAAGTGAGAAGTAGGTGAAAACACCTACTTAATAAGCAAGGAAAGTATTTTTAGAAGTGCAAATGCAAGCCAAGGCAGGAGAAAATGATGCAGAGAAAACAGAAAAATGCAGAGGTGGGAGGAGGAAAAACAGATACATGAGAGAAAGCAGGTGTAATAGAGACTTGCATTGCTCTTAGGTTCATGAAGTTTCTTTTTACCAGCTTAGTATTGTGTTGCAATGTCCCAGGAAGCATTTTGTTTCTGTGGATCTTTTGACTACTTGTGGTTGATTATTCTGGCTTCCATGACTAAGTAATTAAAAGAAAAGGAAGAGAATACAGCCTAAAAATCACCCAGATGTGTCAGGAGGCTGTGCCTGAAGGATGGAATTGTTTCTAGAAAATAGTTGAGATGCTGACATCACGCAGTGTACATACGTCTGCCCTCTATGTTGCCCAGGCGAGCTGCTGGAGTCAAGGGTTTCTGAATCCCTCCTGCCCATTTTGCTGCACATGACTGTGCTCTGACTGGGAGGGATGATGAAGGGACAATGCCATCAGAATCATCTTGCCAGTACATCTCAAAATCCCAAAGCTGGCTCTGATCCTGCAAAATTTGACCAATATCTGTGGAAAGTGGAGCGACTCTAAGTGCTGGGTGGCTTGGCTCTACACTCCATTCAATGGGAAGCCAAAAAAGATGCAGTCCTTTTCTTTACATTCTTTGCTCGTATTAACTTGGTGCCTTTAGTTACATACTGAAGTAAGGCACAAGCATTTTATATTTGGGAGGGAGATAGACGTAGCAGTTACTGCATCACTAAGAAACCAGAATTCCTGCAGTAAACATCAAAGAAGAGCTGCTTCTCTGGAATTATATAATCTCTGTTATGCATATTGGAATTAAACACCAGTAAAGGGACAGGGCAGCATGATTAACACAAGGAAGACACGTAACTGCACTGTATGTCTTAAACTGTGGTTTCATCAGACAGAAAATCTGGAATAGAAATTGCCCTGTGCTTGACCAGGACATCACATACACTGCCAAGCACTGAACAAGCACGAACTTACTATATTGGTTTAGATGTGTTTGGCAAATTCTGTCAGACATCATTGAATCAGGTAATGTCTTTCCTCCAGTTAGCATAAAACTGGCATAAATACAGCATCTGAGTAATTCACCAGAAGAATAATTGTGTGCTTAGTCCAGATCTGGATCCAGTAGGCACAAGGAGGTACTCCTGCAGTGCCAAAATCACCTATTAATGAATTTGGAAGCAGAGCCATGTGCATGAGCTGCCCACTCTGAATTCTCAGGAGCGGCAGCAGTCCTTGGCAGGGGGGTTTCTCAGGAAAATAAAAAAGCTGCCTTTTTTTTTTTCCAGAGTGCAAAAGTACTCCCTTTGTTTCCAAGAATCTTAGCATTTGCAAATACTGAAATGGTCCTTTTGTTTGCTGCACTTGTTTATTGCAGATTGTAGTCTCAGCACAGCTTGTTGTTAGTATGACCAGTTACCCTGCTCTCCATCAGTGCCTTACCATTAAATGCAGTTATGTTCATCTGTTTAAAAATGCCGACCAAACATAATGTTGACTGCATTCCCATGAAAGTAGTTTGCCATACCAGAACTGTCACTTAAAATCAAATACCTAATCTAACTCAAGACTGAAGGAAATTATCTGGTCAATCAAAACACTCTCCTTGGTTTGTCTTCATGTATGTATACTAGTGATGTGCCAGAATGACCCTTGGTATATTCTTGTTAAAGTTTCATGACCAAATTGAAGAAAAGCTTGAAATGATTTCTCTACCTCTGGGAAAAATCACAGCCTCTCAACATTATACTTAGACATCCCTGCTAGAGAGGATTTATTCCTGGGGCTCATAAAATATTCTTGAAAGAGTAAAATGTTTGCCTTGTGACTGTAGCATATTGCACTGAGTGTCGGGCACTTTCAAAACAGTTTCCTGAGAGGATGTGAAAGATAGACTGGGATCCAAGGGAACACATTTTTCTCCTCTTCTCCCATACTCCTGAGGTTCCTTCCCACTTCTGTAGGAAATGCAGTGCAGTACACTAATCCTGGTTGACTAAAAGGAGTACTTTTCCCCATCTCAAAGAGGAAAACAAGTCTCAAAAATGGAAGCTAAACCTGGGTAACTGTAATAAAGCTTGGCACTTACATGCAGGTTTTCCTCTTCTAGCCACTTTACATTAAGTAATGACTCCTCAGGTCTCCCATGTGGAGTAGGTGGCTGAGTATTATTAGCTCCCTTCTGCAAATGGGAAAATCGAGGCAGAGAGACGTTAAGTATCTTGCCTAAAGCCACTGAGGGATTCTGTGGCTGAGACAGGATCAGAGGTTAGGAGTTTTTGTGCTTTCAATTCCCGTATCTATTGTGTCACTTAAGTACAGAGCCATAATTGAATATTGTAATGACCCGGGGTGGAGTGATTCCAGCTACTCAAATCCAAGCATGGCTTCTCTGATGGCCAGAGACTCAGCAGCACAATTGGAAATGCCTAATGGAAAGGACAAAGGAATGTTCTCTTTGGCCTCCTGTTGGGCAACGTTCATCAGGCCAGGTCTCAGCCCAGCTCACCAGCAAAGCTGTGACTTAATTTTAAGGCATAAGACTAATGTTTGCCTTGATGGGTGTTTTCACAGAAGGAAATACATCTTCAGAGGTAGATGCTGCCATTAAGAACAAGGTTAGTGATCTTCTACTTTTTGTAAAGCTTCTTACAGAATGGAAGAGTCCTTCCCTAGTTAATTCATGCTTGTGCAGGAGAGGGGCAAGAAACCTAGGCCCCACTGCTCTGTGCTAAAGCATACTCCTCACTAGCTTTAGAAATAGGACTTCTGTGATACTCACACTGCACATCTGGAGAAGCCTGACTGTCCACGCAGCTGAATATGTAGGGATGGATGATACTGCACTACTCTGAAACACAGGAGCTGAAGAAGAGGATAGTCTGTACAGACAGTGATTACATCACCTGACTGGGAGCATTGGTCCTGCTGCCCACAGGGCTGCTGAGAGGATTCACAGATCTCAGCAATGCCTTCTGACCAGTGTGTGTCTCTCACATGTCAAAAAAAGAGAGTATAATTGAAAACCTTAAGGAACACTATCATCAACTGCCACACAGTTGCTATCACGAATAAAGAAAAAATTCATTCCCAGGAATTCAGGAATTTTTCCGTTCCAGCATTGTGGGTGCAAAGAAATGGTTGCTTTACTTTGCTTAGTGCTTATTGTCTTTAACAGTATTTCCTGCATGTTGTTGAACCATGTTGTTGTTACATCAAGATGCCATCAGGCATTTAAGCGTAACAACCGGCTTTCATCTCTCACAAACAGCTAATGTATATTTATGTGGTGTAGGATGATATAATGTAAAGGGAAGGTCCATCAGTTGCCCTTGATAGCTAATGTTTTCTTTCCATTAACATGGAACCGGCATGAATCCATCCATCTACCCACTGATTCTGGCTCTGCACGTAGCTCACATATTTCTCCAGTCTATTTTGCACCTGATGAGGTCTTTACTTTGGAAAAGAATCAGAGGGCTTGGAATCAGAGACCAATACACACCCCAGATTTATTTTGCTTATGCATAGGAAAAATGTGGAAATCCCCAGCTGCTGCATGAAGTGATCTAGGTAAGGATGATTCTTGCACCAAAACACACATTTGCTCTGAGAATGAGACATCTTCCCACTCTTGTGAATTTTGCCTAAGGACTTTGCCCTGAAAACCACCTAGTTTTCTACCTAATAGTCACTAGAGAATATGAACATCAGCCTTGCATGGACATTCTAAACCAAAATACTATGATTATCTTTTTGGAGTTCTCTGAATAGGAGTACAGCAATGAAGTAGGGTGAGTAAGAGATACTGTGTGATATCACCCTAGTCACACTGACTGGGTTGTTAGAGATTACTGGACCACACAATACATGTGAGAAGGGTTGGCAAGGCAATGAACTTTGCTTTGACACTGACTGAGATATGTATCTCGATTTTTAAAATACAAGAACACAAACTACACCTAGATCAGAATATTAACTCATCTGGAGTCTTCTCACTTGATTTTTGTGTCCTCTAGAGAGATCCCTCCACTCAGCAGTGCTGGGCCCCTAAGGAGTCCAGCAGAACTGTACACACATGTAAGATAAGTCTCTTTGGCCAGGCTCTTGATACATGACCCCTGGTATTCATCTCAGAGGGGAGATCATTTGCTGCAGAGGAGGTTCTCCCTATTGCATTTGATGGTGGTAGGATTTTTGCGAAACACGAATGTTTCCAACTATGCAGTGTTTATAAAGCACACAGCATATGTCTGACTGAGTAGAATATGTTTTTAATATAATGTAGTATAAGCATGTGGAAAAAATAATGGAGATAATTGTTCTCCATTCAGAATTCAAGCCCAACAAAATGTAATTAGATCAGTATTTTTAGAACATGCTAAATGTTAAGGAAATACAAGCCCATATGTTAAAAATTGTGCAGACATCCTATGTATTGCATAGGAAGGACTTGTATTTTCCTTTCATATATGGATTGCATCATAATTCCATGAGGTCATTGTTGACTGCCGGTGAGTTCCCTCCTGCTACATGTGTGAGTTGCAAGAGGAGGGCATGTCTGGAGCACTCTATGATATGTATATGGCATGTTAAAATGTATCTTCACTTAAGCTATTTGCCTCCTTCTTACCTATATTGAAAGGAAAAAAATTTCTTTCCTCCATGACCTTCATGTGAGCAAAACCAGTTGGAGAAAGAAGGCTCTTTGATCATCAAACATTTCACCTCTTCACAAATCACAGACAGGGGTTCCTCTCAACTGGTTTAATTTAGGAAGCTGGTGTAGGAAGACCATTCATTCACTTTAAGTGTGTTTTTTTTGAAAATTAATAACAGAGGAACTAGTGTCCGGCCAGGTAGAGCGTGCCTCAGCAGGCTGGGTGGATGGACAGGATCATGACTTCTGGGGATCCTAGAAATCAAGGAAAAAATTATGAGGCCATACACTGCCCTCTCCCTGCTTCTGTCTCCCCACATTTGCCCAACTCCCTGAGGGTACCTCCTGTACTGCTCTTGCCTTCTCTTCCCTGAGTCTTTCTGCCTGCTGGAAGGACCTGGAAAACCCTCCCCACCCACCACAGTGTCCCATTACTCCCACAGGCAGCTCTCTGCAGCTACTGCAGCTCTGGCCAGGTCCCAGCTGGCAAGGAATAAAGAGCAGAGGAGGGAGGATTGGCCAGAAACAGCACTGTGCCATGGCAACTTCTGGTGAAAGAGACAGAAATGCAAAGAAATGCCTGACAGACATGTGAGGTTGTGGCTTGGTGCTGGTGAACATCTCAGGAGAGCTCTAGGCCATGTGGCTGCTTGAGGAGATAGCAGCTAATGCGGACAGGCTCTGATTTCCTCCATTTTTAATACCGGTGGTTGCTATGAAAAAGTTGCTTTTAGTGTGGTCTAGGAAAGAATGGGTCTGCGAGTGTACTTTTTTAATCTCCACAGGCCATGTAACTATATTTTCGCAAAATTTCAACCTAATCCTTCAGCTGTTCTGTGAAGTTGACCCCCTCTGGAAACCATGAATATTGTGGTTAATATTCTTCTCATACCTGAGAAGAGTTAATCTAAGGACTAATATTACCAAAATACCAGTGCCTACTTTCTTTTTCTGAAGTTCTCCTTAAATTTTATCTGATAAATGAGGAATAGGAGGAAAAAGTGCATTGACCTGCAAAAGTCACCAACATGCTAGATGATGGATACAGGCTGGAATTCTTCTGCTTTGTTACCCACAGTTTATAACAAAATTCTATCTGGTGCGAGAACATAGAAATTTTCACAGTTATGACAATATCCTGTGAAAAAAAATGGTGTGAGATTATTGTTTGCAGAGGTAGGTTGATGATCCACTTAATAGTAAACCAGTGTTCTAGACTGGTTTAAGAGTGCAGCAAGCACTGGAAGGGTTTTCCATGGTAGAAGGTGTAAAGCTAGGAGTGCATTCACTGGACATTACTCAGGTTTTAAAAGATCTTCTCTTATTAGCAATCCAAATCACTGCTCAGATAATTACATGGTAATTTAGAATCCCCACATTCTTTCCTGGCTCATGTCTTGTCCTTCATTACTGATGCTGGTGTTCACTATGGAACTGATACTGGCTAAGGGGGCTCATGGACTCTGACTGCTAGGGACTCTATGTGAGTCCTTCACTCTCCCTCCATGTAGAGCTGCTGTGAGGCTTCTTTAATCCCCACAGAGCCCTCTGTTCCTCACAGAAGTACAAAATGTCATCATTATTACATAAAACTCCATTTTATTCCATTTAAATTTATTCCATGGTAGCCCATTTTATTTTCCAGTCCCATTTTGCTTGTTTCCCTCTGCTGGTGTGTAACTTAATAAAGGAATTGGAAGGCTCTTCTTGTATGTGATGAACAGCCATCCCTTTCTCAATGTGTGGCCCTCGCCTGGACTTGCCATTATTTGAGGTGTAGATGGGTTTGTGTATAAGCCCATGCTCACACGAGCATGCTTGCAACAGCACACACTGTGCAAGCTGCAGGCTAGCCATTACATCTCCCCTGCCATTACTCTACTGTACATATTCCTAGTAGATTAGAATTTTTTAATGTGCTCTTCTATAAAAAGTGTGCTATATTGATTGCAACAGAGTGAGCTGCTGTGGTTGATATCTCAGAGCTAACCCAGATAGAGATTAGCATTACATCAGCCATCAGGCGAGGGAACCTGGCAAGCTGCCAGCCTGTAAAAATGGAAGACATTTGCGTCACTGTTCCCTTGGTAATGCTTCTTGGAGCCGTGTCAGCTGTCCCTCGAGGTTGTTTCCTTAATATGTCAACAGACATTCCTGAATCTTTAATGCTGAATAGCTCTTTTTCCTCTTCCAAAAACATTTAGGTGACAGAGTAGCTAGGGTCTCCTGCTGCCCTATGCAATAAAAAATTATATACCTATGTAGATTGGGCTTAATACCTCCGGGGGGAGGGTCACAGCAGTTATAGTCAGATCTGGGTGAAGCAAAAAGCCCATCTGCAGTGTGACTGCTGTTTGCATGCACCGAGGAAGTAGCAGCCCTGTTCCAAACCACTCCTCTTTTGCCTCTGAAGCATCCCACCAGAGGGAATGAAAGCATCTGGGTTAGATTAGTCAATGGAATTTGCTAACATTTGGGATGAACTACCTTGTCTTGCTTTAGGAATTCCAGTTACATACAACAACTTCAGGTTAGCGCCTGAAAGCTGCAGGACTGTGTGTGCAGTGACCTCTAGCTTCCGGATCCCATTTGTTAGTGCCAGTTGTGAGAAATAGTCAGAAGTTTTATCCAATGACATTTTCACCTTTCTCCTTCTGCATGCAGCCAGCTGCTATTTTCGACTTGAAGAATTAAAATGCAAGTAAGGTACACTTGACCAAATTTGAGCATGTGCCCTTTCAGATGAAAGTAAACATCCCCTATCTAAAAGACCTTTTGTTCTAAGGTGACAATGCTAAGTTTGCTGCGCAATTGCTGTTGCAATTAATCACAGACTTGTAATTTAATAGTTCAGAAAGAGCAAGCAAAGAAGTAGTTCTAAGAAATTACTTTGTGAGTAACTTCATTTTGGTCCAGGGGCATTACTAAGCATTCACAATAATTTGCATTTCAGACAATTCACTGACCAAAGACTGCCAGAGCAGAAAGTAGCTTTACTGGTTGAAACTCGGCTCCAATGAGGGGACTGCTATTTTGCAGTCTTTATCCAGTACTGAAGGACTTCCAAATTCCTTGCTTGAAGAATTTGACCCCAGCAGTGGAATTTGCCTCCTGCGTAGCACCTCATGCAGAGCTGTTTCCTTAGGCTGCAGAAGGTATGCCAGAAATGGGCAGGCAGGGGGAGGGAGCCGCTCTCTGGGGTCCAAGCCGAGGCAGGACTCTGAGTCCTTCAGGGTGAGTTTTTGCATACACTCATGTACACCCATTTACAAGGGGAACAGATGCTCCTGCCTGAGCTCTGTGGCCATTTATCCTTATGGTTGTCACCTGTCTGGTCTCCAGCTGACATGGCTTTACCCTCGACATACAGGCCAGTGATGACTCCATTCAGTGGGAGAACATGGGGCACCCACTACAGTGCTGAGGCCAGAGGCAGGCAACCCTACAGAGAAGTAGTCTTGCCCTCTGCTCTGTTGGGATGCTGGAGGAGCCTTCCTGTCCACACAGCTGGGCTTGATACAGATACCAGAAGCAGGACTGACCTCAGCTGTAGGTGCTTTTGCCTCTTGGCTGCTACAGAGGACATGGTAGGGCTGTGGTCTCCTTCTTGAGGGAGATTGTCTCTGTGCTTTGGTTCTCCCTGAAGGAGAAGCCTCAGTAGCAAGGTCAGAGGTGTGGAGAAGGCAAGAAGTGAAAACATTATTTCTCAGAGATAGAGCATGTAACTCATCCCTCCTAGGATCACCTCCATTCACCTGCTCACCAAGTGAGATGAGCCCCAAATCCTTCAAAACCCAAATTCTTCCTCATTGTCAGCTGTGTGGCTCCCCTATCTATTGCTGTTATCCCCTTCTATACATAACACAAGACTCCTGTCTACTGCAAAGATTGTTTTCTGAGTTAAAGTACATGAAAAGCCTTCAGAAAAAGAGCCTTGAAAACACAATTTCTTTATCCTGACTGTTCTTGTCATTATTCAAATAGATAGTCAAATGAAGGTCAGCCCTTGAATAGATTTGAATTTTTATGTGGCTGTGAATGAACTGCCTCCTAGCCCTAGGCTGAAGCTGCAAGTTGAGGTCTTTTGTACCACTGAGAGGGAGGTTTTGAAAATCCCAGTGATACCTGAATCCCTGAAACTTCTGTCAAACAAGAGTACTACTTACAGTCACTGAGTAGCTGCAGCTGTAGGAGGTAAGTGCCAGCTTGCCCTTGAGCTTTGCACATCCTATCAGCTTTCCAAGTGTGCTTCTTCCCCATCTCTGGGTGCAGTACAACATTCCCTGTCTGTGTACCCAGACAAGGCAATGGGAAACACACCACTGACCTTGATGGATGTGGGAGTACTCTCACAACACTGACAGCAATCTACAAAGTCCCATAATAAGTTGCACTTTTTATGTCCTCTTTCCATGTGTGATGAAAGGCTTCAGGGGCTGTGCTGACCAGTTTTTAAATCTGACTGAAGCAAGCTATCCTCAGTGGTTGGCAGAGATTTGTCGCATCATGTTCTTTTACCTGATCTAAGCATGCCAACTTAACTGAAGTAGTTTTGATCCAGGATGTTCTGAAACAGCTCATTGAAACTGGTCGCTGGAGGACTAGATGATATGCCTACCTGTATTTGTGCTGTAGCTATAATCCATTAAATTAGGTCTGTATGCAAGTCTGGCAAGCTCATGTACATCCATATCAATTTGCTGGATTGTCTGCAAGTACTGCTTTGGGGACTGGATTCCACAGCAAGTTGTTGTTAGTCATTGTTTCTCCATGGCTGTGCCTTTTAAGCCAAAGTATTCTGGGCAAGTATCATATGGTGCAACTCCCTGTTGCTGTAAGTGGAGAAAGTCAGCAGCAGCCCAAAGAGATACTGAGTTTGGAAGGTGTGGCTTTCTGATGGTGAACACAGATTCCAAGGTTGCAACCTGAAGGACATCATTATCTTGGCTTCTCCTGTCTCATTTTTCATGGAAGAGAAAGTGATAACACTGCAGTAACCAGCATATCTAGAGACCTAGTGCCAAGCATATTGCTTTTTGTTTTCAGAGTATAGTTTGAAATGAGTCATCTATAGCTGAGTCAACTCATAAGTTGCAGGGAGAGGGAGACAGGCATTATGGTAGCATAGTAAAGCAACACCAGGCCCATGAAGAAGGGTATCACACATTCTTTTGTGATATCAAAGGATTTGGAAATTCAGCCCCTGTTTTGGGGGATGGTTGCCCAGATAAATGTTCCCATTAAATATGGCTTGTCAGCCAACTGTGTCTTGTCCATGCAAAGCAGAAGTTCTGTGTCCAGCTGTTTCCCTTAATGCAAGAAAAAAGCCTGGTTCACCTCAGCTAGACAGCTCAACTCAGAGGGAAATTCCAGGAATATCAGGGCACTTGGGTTAAAATGGTGCATACAGAGACTTATTTGAGATTCCAGATGGTTTGAACTGTCTTTGTAAAAATAAACTTTCAATATTTTATCAACATTATAAAAATCTTTTTTGTTTGTTTTTAACCCAAAGTCATGTTTGTTCTGGATGTTTTATTGGTTTGTGCTAATTGATATCAACAGTGCTATGACTCCATCCATCAGTTGCAGAAACCCAGCTTGTCCTCTTGTGCCCCAACTTTGAAATCTCTTGTTGGAGACCTGGGCCAGGAAAAGAAGCAAATGCATGTTCCCTTGCATAGCTGCAGAATGTGGGTATAGTGAATGCTTGGAAAACCAAAGGGTATGTAGCCACACTGAGTGGAAACACCAGTTATTTCTGGCTAGTGCGTGCCTCATGTAAGAAATCTATGATGTATTTTTGGACCTCTGATGGCAAATGAGTTCTCTTGAGGGCATGGATGGGAACAGGAGACAGGGAGATTTCTGAACCTTAAGGACATCCAAACAGGATGTCTATGAAAGTTCCCTGATGGGGCAAGGAAACAGCATTGTATGTAATGAATGTCTTCAAAACAAGGTAATGTTTCTAAGTGATTTTACTTAGAAAACCACAGCAAGTGCTGGGTGTCACATTCATGGGCTAAGCTGGTCCTCAATGAAATATTTAAACCAGCTTGCCTGCAATAAGCACAAGCAGCACAAGGCTGATACAAATAAAAAGGAGTTAATATCATACAAATATAAGGCAGATATAAATGAACTAGGGCTAGATTTCAGCAGAATCCACAGGCTATGGACTGAAATGGGTATCTGCTATAGGGAAATAGGCCATTGATTGTTGGTTGACATGGTTCTTGCTTTGGTGGAAAGTTGGAGCAGAGCACTGTGCCGATGGTGACCTGCCACTGACACCTCCCTGTGCTCTGTGCACATCAGGTCTCTGGTGTTGGGAGCATAATAGCAATCAGCCTTATCAATGCCTGCCTTCACAGAGCCCCATGGCATGAATGCAGGAGTTCTCCAACAGGGTACCTCCTTTTCCACTTTTCTTGGGTTTTGTGAAAATTTCAAAAACTGCTGATAGTTGATAACTCTTACCCTGATATTACACTTATCAGTGGAAATAAGGAGCATTCCCAAGCCCTGACCCTGAACTGAATGGTTTTTAATAGGATCCTATGTTCTTTGTTGTACACTTATCAGTGGAAATAAGGAGCATTCCCAAGCCCTGACCCTGAACTGAATGGTTTTTAATGGGATCCTATGTTCTTTGTTGCTGATGATAACTCCATGCACGTTACACTCAATTCTACTCTACCATACAATATATAGTAATACAATTCTCAATTATTTCCCCCATTAATTTCTGTAGATTCTCCTAGCAAAGACCAGTGTTCAGGTCTCTGTGTTAGCTTTGGGTAGTAGTAGATTTTGGAGTGTGAGCATGAGAGAATAACTGTCCTAGTTCTAGGCTATGGCATGGGTGAGTGACAGAGGGAGGCAGGGTAGTGACTGCCTGTGCAGAGGATATTACTTGAAGCTGTTTCCCAGAGGTGCAGGGTAAGAGTCATCTGACCAAATGTAAATGTCTGTATCTAAGTATTCATCTTGATTCCCTTTATAGTCAATGGAGAAAAATAAGCACTGTTCGGGTGTGATTCATCTTAGTCAAAAGGAGATGTACAAAGTAAATCAGATGATTCACACCCCAGACGTGCCTGTTTCTCTACATTGAATATGAAAGGTGACTGTCTCAGATGTAGATATCCAAAGCAGGGTGAGACAAATCCTACTCAAAGCCTCATGTTTTAAATGGCAACTCAGGAAAATATGCAGAAATAACATCCTCTCAGCTAGGCTAGATGAGTTATTCTCTGAATATTCTCTACACCTGCCATTATGAGAAGCGCATGTATTGTGGAAGACATAACAAAAGTTTTTTTCTTTGTTGACCTCTTGAGCAGGGAGATTAGGAGATTGCAGTGGGTCTGCAATGTGGAGGGAAGCAGAGGAGGTCTTCAGCTCTAACCAATTTGAGAAGCGTCGTGCAAAGGTGGTAAGCATGGTCAATAGTTTAGGATTCAGTTCTGAGGGAAAGCAGCATGTTGAAGCTTGATGCTGCCATGGTGCATGTCTCTGACATCTCACAGAGTAGGCTGGGGAATATCTAACACCAGTCAGGCTGAAACAGCCTCCAGTCTTTGCCTTGAATGATAGAGAGATTGTAGCTGGGAAAAAGTTTAAATTCGCCTGGTGGTGTATTGTGCTTTGTAGAAGAGCTTCCCCCTGCAGTGATTTCAGGTTAAACACTGGTGATGTTCTTCTCCATGCCAATTTCTGTCCTCATGGAGTTCTTAAGCTTTGACCATGCTGAGTTACTCAGTGCTTGTCTGCCCCAATAAATTATCCTATTGACAGTGGTAAGCTATTGCTGTGAGCACAACAGGAATAACAAGACTTGAAGTGAAATTAGTGTGGAGGGAGGCTTTAGAGACATAAACAGAGGCCTTTTCGTTTTTGCCCAGCAATGTCTGACAGATACATGCGCTTCTGAGTGTCCTCCAAGTGGGAATTTCCATCTGGATGCAACATTTTCAAGAGGGCAATCAAGCCAGGGCCCTGCTGATGTTGGATGGGGAAATGTGATGGCTCATCAGTTTCCTCCATTGGACAGGTGCCACCATGGCTGCTCACTAGCTGCTGGATGGATGGTGACATTCCCTCAAGGTGAAACCTAAGTGGAAAAGGGGATGCAGAAAGCAAATAAGATCAGACCAGATGTGCAATGGCATAGTTTGTGATAGAAATGGCACATCAATGCTGTAGCCACATGAACTTTAAAGGAACCGTAATCTCTGCAGCACAGTTGCTCTTGTTCCAAGGGCAGGAGATTGTTTCTTGCATTTAAAAACATGAAATAACTAAAGAAAGTCTTTGTAATACTACCCTTCCAAGGTTGCCAGGCATTGGTGGCGGGTCCTTCATTTGCTTCCAAATATGCTGACTGTCAGAGCATGATGCCAGGTTCTTTGTTGGCTCAGGCTGGAAAGGATGTTTTTTGGAGGTCTTCTACAATTTAATTCTGCAGTGAGATGAGTTAACTGTCTGCAGGCTTTTGCTGGTTGTTTTATTGCTTATTAGATGATGCCAAGTATGTTGTGAAGGGATGTTTACAAACATGTACAAATAAAAAGTTTGCATTTCACTTTGAAGCCTAACATTTTACAGCTGAGGACCATCCTGGAGAGCTGCAAGGTGAGAGGCTGTGGGGCCCCAGAAGTTAACAGGGTGTCTAGGCAGAAGGCCACCAGCCTGGTTACACAAAGGATCAGAGCAGTGGCTATTGCCTCAGCACCAAGTCTCCAAGAAGCCGAGAGCTGGAATACTGGAAAAACTGGACTCTTTCCTTCTCTTTCCTAATAAGTCTTGTGTAGCAATTAAAGTGAAAGATTGGTGTGTGACTCAACTGCTGGCCTAAGCTCCTGGGAAGGGGCTTCCAATAGTGTTGCAAGGCCTGTACCTCTCCTCTAGAGAATGAACAACCCTGTTGATTCATTCCTACTGGACATGGAAGAAAAATCTGATATTTTGGTGCAAATGTTCCATTGTGTGTGTGCCAGTTGTGACAAAAGACTGTTCATCTTGGTCACTCCTTCAGGAAAATAGCCTCACAATCTTTTAGGGTTTAGATGCTGTGGATCTCCATGAAAAAAATTTTGTTGCTTTGTTGAGCAAGTTCACTCTTAGTTTTTCTCCCATCAACAAGGTATGCTAGATTAGGCTGAGAATAGCACCACAGTTGGAGTTATGCAACTGGTAAAGTGCATGGGATTGGCATCATGAGGGAACCCTCAAGGTTTTCCATGAGTCTGGATCAGGAAGTTCTTCCTCACTCCCTCTTTCAAAACAAAATAAGAGAAAAACTCCCACATGTAACCCAAAGTAAAAGAGCAAATCAGGTTTTCATAGTTCAGTTCAGTTCTTGCAAAGAAAAACAAACAAGCAAATGAAGAACACAAATAATATAGATATATTCTGATCTTTAATCTGGTTGTTTTGGTTTTCACTGAAAGAACATTAAAAAAAATAAGAAGAGAGTACAATTGAGGTAATCTGGGGTGTAGATTGATGCCAGGGGATTTCAACACGATAAACACACACTTTTAAACCTTTCCCTCTTTATCCAGTGTTTTCTTGGGTCTTTTTTCCAAAGGAGAACTGCTGCACTTCCTGCTGCATTCCCTGTAGTATGGGCATATGGATCTGAGAGCAATCAGTAGGCAGTGAAAGTAATGTAGGTAGATTTCATCGCTTCTGAGGCCTGGGAGGAGTGTGTGTGTGAGAGTATTTCGTTACACAAAATCCACGCTGGTGGAATGTGGCTTTTTCTTCCCCAGAAATTATTACTTCATGTGATCAAGTCTTGTGCAAATGGGGGCTGACTGTATATTTACTCAATGAAATGACATTGAGATTACATTTTGGAACATCTTTCTAACCCCTTGAGTAATGTTGACTTGTTCCACCCCCTAGTCTTTGGCTATTATCTGGTGTTTAGTGTCTCTTATTTAATCGAACTGGCTAATGTGTCATCTTTTAGTGTTACTTGACTCAGTAACATGGTTAAAATCCTGCAGAGTATGTCAATACAAGCAGGACAGAAACGAGTGGCCAGCAAGATTTAACAGGATGAACTGGTTTCAGAGACAGTCAAGTTCATCAGATAGCAAACTGACCAGTTGTTTTCTTGCCCTCCTGTAAGAAGTGTTTTATTTGTTTATTTTGATTAATTTTTAAGCTGCACCCATAAAATCCCATTGCTTTGGCCAGGAGGCATTTTGTTACAACTGTTGTGGATCAGATACACATTATTCATATGACTCTGGGAGCATGACTAAGTATTTTCAGAAATATGGACTGATTGGAGGTACCTCCTTTATTGAAGGTTGTACTTGAGCCACTTGAAAGACATTTCTGAAAATTGCCCCAGAACTGGTTCTCACAGTAGTCAGCAAGATGGGCAGTCCCTTTCTTTTTTGTGATCGCATCATAACCAGGCAAAATTAGGTACTTTCAGTCATCCTGACTTCTTCCATCTGTATTTGGTATATTCGCTTCCCTTCTAATGGAAGTCTGAAGGTTTATTCTGTAATGCTTAGAGAACTAGGGAGCTCAAACAAAAAAGCAGCACTAAACTGAAATGTGTTGGCTGTCTCTAAATATATTTTTTTCTTTCTTTTTTTTTTTTTTTTGTGCCATGGAACTGCATTGGAAAACCTCTCAAATTTTCAGGTGGAATCAAAATTCTATAAGCACTGTATTAAGTGGCTCATTATGTTTTTCATTTTACAGCCATCTTCTGAATGACTTGATTGAAATTAATAGATTTTAATCTCAGGGTGGGTGAGGGATGGGGATGAAGGAATAAATGCTTAAAGGTTCATTCTCTTTCAGCATTTCTATTTGGGAACATAAGTTAGACATTTAAAACAAATATGAAATGCCTTTCCTGGAATTACAGACCGTCCCCTTTTGTAGTTTGGTAATCCCTGCCAGTATGTGGTAATTCCAGGTGTGATTGATGGGTAATTTAAAGGAGCAATTATCTGGTACAGGGAAGCAAAGGAAGGCAGTGGGGCTATCGGAGGAAAGTGTGAAGGAAAGTGTTCTAACTTACAATCTTATTAGTTTGGCCATTAAAATGTATTCAATCATTCATTAAAGCTTATTCATAAAATTCGTTGCTCATTAAAGCACTTTGAGGAGGGGGAATAGCTGAACAGCAACAGTCATTATTTACACTAGCAATTTCATCACAGAATTAGATCATGGGGAAAGATTCGCCCCTGCATTTCAGCAGTTCAGTTTCACTGACATCATGGAATAACTACAGATTTAGACTAATCTGTGTCAGAACAGAACCCAGCCCATACTGCTTCTTTAAGAGGATGCCCTGGGAAATTTATTTGCTCTTTTATTGCTGGCTAGGTTTTGGGATGCTTTGAAAATGTATAAAAAATTAAAGCAGTATGACAAATGGATCTTCTTACTGCGTGATGTTTGACTAAGTCATTCCATTGAAATAGCATGTAGGAGATGGATGAGAAAAACGTTTGCATTAATAATTAGTAGCTCATTTTTAAGAGGTTTTCCCCCTGCTGTCCTAACAATTTCAAAACAAACAATTTAGATTTTCAATCCTAACATAAAAGATTCAGGGTGACAGGTAGGAATCACACCAAAGCTCTTATTTTCTTAACATGATATACAGTGTATAAGATCCCAGTAGTTGGTAATGGTAAAGAACTAGTAAATTACTGAATTCATGCTTTTGCAAGAAGTATGTTAGATAATGATCATTATTCTTCATAGCAGCACTGAAATTCTTCTTCTGAATTGAATCTCACTTATTGAGCAGCTCAGATGAGGCTGAATGGATGATTTAACACCTATTAATTGATTCACAGAACTGCCTGTTGGCTCTCTGCTTTGGGGCTTCCGGGCAGAATTTCTAAAACTCATTTCCATTGGCATTGTTCATCCTAGAAATCCTATATTTCGTTTTATTATTTGAGTTCTCACTGTAAGACTGAGATATTCCTTTCTATATTAATGAACAGCAGGTCAGGAGGCAGCAGTAAGGGAAACTACTGCTTATAAGACATCCTTTATTTGTACCCTGATCCTGCAGATACTGCATGGTAGATAGGTGGGACTGACTACAAGCAAAACCAAAGCACAGCTGCTTTGTGGGTCCTTTATTTCCCCCCTTTCTGGTGTGATCTGAAGGATTCAGCACTGAGATCTCTCACCAGCCACATGGCAACTGAGGATTTGTGAAGATAGTGCACCATGAGTCTACTGAACCAGGTGGTATTATGGAGGCTCAACATGAACTTAAGATTTTTTATGGGACTCTTGCTTTGCTTCCTTAAAAATCCTCCTACATCAGGACGTTAGGCTCTCCTGGTCATGCAGGGTGATAAAGCAAGTCCTAGAGAAGCAGCCATGTGGAAAATCTGAAGCTCATAGTCATGGCACCAGCTTCTCTGATGACAGAGAGTGGAGTAGTTCCCCCAGAGTCAGTGGACTTATTCTAGCTGGCAATCTGACTATTTGATCTGAATTTCTGGGGCAGGACAAGCCAGGAAGATTTCAGATTTCTAATTGGCATTAGAATGTCATTAGAAATTCAGTGTTTGCCACTTTACCTTCTGATCATCCTTCAAGCTGCACAGCTGTCTCTTGCATTCACTCGGTACAGAATCCAGAGCCTCCATTGCAGCAGTCCTTCCCTGGCTGACTGTTTAGATCTTGCCCTAGCATCACAAAGGAAAAGATGTTGATTTCCTTTTGGGATGGGCAGTGTGAGCCCCAGAAGAGGAGGTAGTTCTGCTTGGAAGCGGGAGACCTCATTATCACTGTACCACTCCCAGAGAAGGAGGTAAAGGGAAAAAGATAAGAACCAGCAAACAGAATTGGGTCCCTGGTTCTCTATGTCAGCTTTGTAATCAATGCTGGTGTGGACACTGGTTATAGTGGCAAAAGAGATTAAGCAGGCATGTCTCACAGGCAGTTGTGAAAACTGGAAAAAAAGAGACAATGCTATACTTCCCAAAACACAGAAATACAGAGAAGACATCATGGGTTCATACCATGTTCCTGTCCCAAAGCTGCAGAAAATGAAAGAGGATGTATGGGCAGCAGCTCTGCTAGCCATTTCTTACAGTCACATGGGAAATGTAACTCATTGCCATGGAGGTGGGTAAACAGGAAACCAAAATAAGCCCATTCATGCTGCTAGATGTTCTGGGCAATGGTTCCCACATGTTTCAGCAGCATCTGGATGTATACCAACAGCAGACTGGAAGAACTCCCTGAAAAATGCTAGAAATGTCTCTGAAGCATTTCCAGTCCTCAGAAAAATGACACATAGAGAAGGTATCTGCCCCACAGTTGTGTAATCAAGAAGCCGTGGAAACAATAGATTGGTATGCTGCCAAGCTGTGCAGAAAATGGCTGACTCATGCAAATACACAGTCTTAAAACCTGAAGCAATTAGTGGTAGACTCATAAGTGGGGAAAAAAAGTGCAATGAGACTGGTGAAAGAAAAGCTGTCCTCACTGCTAGTAAACTACAGGAGTGTCTAAACGTGCTGCAAAAGCACCCAGCCAAATGCAGAGAGTAGGTGGGGTGGATGCAGTTAGCTCAGAAGGCAGAACTGAGAAGCATAAAATAACATCAAAAGCAAATAGAGAAATATGAAGTATAGAACACCAGGGAAGACCTTTGGTGCTGTGAGAAAGATGGACATGGGGATAGGAAAGTTTGCAGGGTAATGGCATTAGTATGGTGCAAAAGGGCAAAAGTAAAACTCTGAGCTGTGTACCAAGTGAGACCAGCAGCACTTAGTCAGGAGAATGAATCCTAGGGAAACAGTAGGACATTACGAAATGTGATGTGTTGCAAAGGCTTCGTTAGAGCTACATCAGAGACACAAAGGAATTATAATCGTGCAAAGCTGAATTAAAGCAAGGCGATGACCCCATGCCATTAGGCAGAGTAAATGGCAAGACCGAATCCTCTGTTTTCAGCTGCGCCCAGAGAATTCATCACCACAGTGGGGCTTTAAGTTTGAAGCAAACAATTCATACAAGCAATGCAAGCAGAACAATTTAAAAAAAAAAATTAAAAGTGCTGAGCTGGCATTATTCATTAGCATTCCTGAAATGAAGCTGTTAGGAGGCATATCCAGAAGTGTTTGAAGGGAAGGATGTCTTCCAGGCATACAAGTGCCTTCACCTATTTCCATCTTTACAACTTGTGCCTCCAGGACTGACTACAGCATAAAAGCAAAAATAACTGGAGCAGTAGAGTGAATGGAAAAGGAATACATCTTTAACTAATGTCAGGGACTACCACAAGTCACATAAGCAGTATGGATGCTTAAAAATGAGACAATCTACCCATTTCTGAAGACAGAAGTGAATTCAACAAGTGCTCAGTGTTCAAGTGTACAAGTCAATAATTAACCGGACTGGCAAGAACAAACACATCCATGGCACATGGGATATTACCAAGAACTGTTGGATGAGGAAAGAACCTTACCTTACCACCTCCAAAAAAAGAGCAGATGTAAATGGTTGTGATCAGATGTGAGGTGGAGAGCACCAGCTCTGTCAGCAAGATGTATTAAAAAGGCTCTGAGGGAACAATGTGATGGCTGCTGATGTTCTGCGGATGGAGGCAGAGATCATGTGGCAGAAGCTGTGATACATGACAGTCCCATCTTCATCTTGTCAGTTAGAAAGAGTCAGGAAATAGACCTAGAGCTAAGTAAAACCATAATGGTGTTGATTAGTTTGTAGTACCCTGTATGAGATGTGTTGATATTGAAAGGGCCAGGTCTGACCTCAACAATCTAAAGTAATACAGCACCTTCCTACTATTAAATGTACAGATTCCATACAGACTCTGTCGGGATTTGTAACCGGTCTGACAACCTTTCTTCCATAGTTTTTATGTCATTGATATAGCTCCTGAATAGAAATGCAATAGGGACAACTGGTATCATCATGGGATGTAACTATCCTATGTGTGAAAAAGCAGACATTGAATTATCCCATCTTTAATAAAGAGGTAGATATATAACATTTTGCTAATGAGGAGTGCTGCTTCTTAGATAAAGATAAGTTCCCCTTGCTAACCTATAGCTTGATTTTAGTACCTTCAGCCAGAACAGAGAGAAACACCCATAGAGAAAATCTCGACCTTTTAAGAATATCTGCATGTGGAAGCTCTGGTGAGTGTAAACATGGATAGGAAACCACTTGAGCACAGAGTGATCATAGACTACTGATGAACATTTTAGATTGCAGCTGGAAGTCCCATATCACCTTTAGCACATGCCTTGAAGCATTTACACTAAGTTTTAGGTATCTAGAATGAAGAAAGAGGCTGACATGGCTATAGTTTGCACTGCACACAGCCCATAAACAGGACAGCTGACTGTGAATCTGACAGAAACAATGTGAAGACACAGAAAGTCACAGTTGTGCCAAGTTCACTACTTAAAGGATTTGGAAGAAATCCAAGAAGAAAGCATGTGGTCAGCTCCATTTTTTCTTTTGGAAGGGCCAGAAAGCAGGTGAAAATGTCCTTAATTTTCATGAGTATTGAATCTACTGAGACAGGTTGAATGTATGGGAAATCACAATACTCAGATCGCAGGAAATGGACAATATCTGGGAATTTTCCAGCTCTTCTCTAGAGTTGCAGTCTGTGCAGAGGAAGCCAGTAATTGTCTTGGCCAAATATGATAAAGGCTAGCCAGCATCTGATGATCTGTTGTGGCATGTACAGGGCAACCAGCAAAGAAGCAGCATCAGGGAGAATAGGAATGTGACTCCCCACACCAAATCTGCCTGCTTGGGCTACTACTCAGACTTCTGGTCAGTGGATGAGTTGAAAGTAAAAAAGTTACTTCAGCAGGCAGAATGCAGTGGAAATACAGATCTGTTTGCTTGCAATCCATTCTCAAATTTGCTTGCTTGAATCATCACCACAGCATTGCTACCAAAGGGCAAAGCAACTGAGCATTTTAAATGCCAAGAAATTTTATTTAATGCCAAATAACATGAAGAAAATACATAGCATCTCTGTTTTTCAAATAGAGAAACAATCTCACAGAAAGCCCAGCTCAGTCAGTTTCCATCTCCCAATGCCTTAAGCTGCGGCATCCTTAATGTGACTAGCAATGAAAGGAATCACAGACAAAGAGAAGAAACATGTGAAAGTCAAAGCCTCCTGTGAGTGATGAAATAAAGACCTCCCAGAACTACCAGCAGGAGAAGGTATTCCTGTCTGACTGTTTGCTCTGGTCACGACATGTTCTGGGATGGAAACTAGTTTCTTGAGTAGAAAAGTTCTTGATCATGTAATATAGCATTTGCAAACACATATTTCCATGAAACCTCAAATACACTAACCTGCTGTGCACAGAAGACATAGAGATAACAGTGAATTACTCATTCTGCAGAGCAGATAGACAGGGCAGATATTAAAGGAGAAAAAAAGAAAGTGCAGTGACTGCGGGCATAGATGCAATACCCCAGAAAACATATTGCTGAAGAACTCAAGCAGAAAGCAGTCATCTGTGAGTCATTGTGAGTGAACAGAACAAATACTTCAACATCAGGCCCACTTCTAGGTGTAACACAAGGCAATACAGCATTCTGGCATGAAAGAACAGCCCCTTCAGACACGGAGGAAAAGAGCTTTGCTCCTAAAAGAAGTAAACAGGAGGAAAAGAGGAAAGAAAGCAGGATGTTCTCCATAAAATTAAACAAATGATACATACAGTGGTACATTAAAGGTTCATGCAGGTTGGGCTATTGATGTTGAATGCTGTGGTCTCGAGTGTGAGCAAAGGTAGAAATCTGAGGCTCCCAACTGGGACTGGACCTGGATGCTCAGGCAAAGGATAACCTCACCTTAGCAAGCATTGTGTGAGAAGCACAGGAGGTGCAGAAAAAGGGATAAACCAGCAGCACTGAAACACAGAGCAGCAGGACACAGGTAGCTATCAATCAGCCCGGGGGGGAGGAGAAGAAGCAGGGAGTGGGAGGACTCCAGAACGTGGAGGAGTGCAGCTGTTGTTGGTGAGACTTCACTGCCTGCTGCCAAGGGCAGGAGGAGCAACGTACCTGCTGGCACTCAGAGACCTTGGAAGTGCATTTTATAGATACATCCTTTCAGGGAACTGCACCAAGGGCAGGAATAAGCAACTGCTCTTCATCTCTGGAAACTGTTAAAGACAACATGCCAATGGCAGACTTTTCAAGCTTGAGCAGTGGGCATCTGTGGGCTATGACCACTAAGTCTGTAAAAGGTACTAACCAAAATAAACCCACTTAAAGTGACTCAGCATGAGATACGTGCCCCAAACAGAAAATTATAGGATGTCTATTAATTAGAAATTAATTTAGAGAAATTAATTTAGAGAAATTAAGCTCCCATCAGTTTTATTTTCAGCCTGCTGTAATAAAATAAGCTTAGTAGTTTGAAAACTATTTGGAGAACACATTTTTATGGTCTTCTTGTAAGGCTAAGGAGTGCTTGTGGTACATGTGGGACAGTAGGTTTAGGAGGCAAAACAATGAGTAAGAAGAGATGTGTCATACCAAACTCGAACTCTTCAGGCCTACCTCCTGACATCCAGTGCTTCTGCAGAGCACTGAGGGCTTCCCCATTGCCAGCATTTCTGTCCTGGTATTTCCAAAGCCCGTTCTAATTACTGAAAGTGCCACCAAAAAACTGCGGTAACACTGATGCTATTGTTTATATAATACTTGATCCTTTACAGAGAAAAATTGGGAGTTCTTTGATCTGGATCATTTCTCTGGTGTTTAATGTCTAACTTGATATGGCACAAGACAGATGCAGAAGACAGAGAGAGAATATTTAAAGAATGAACCAGATAAAACAAGATGTCAGCTTCCAATTGTACATTTCTTAGGATTACAGCAGACATATTGCTGGATTCCAAGTCTTTGCACTTATGACAGGAGCCTGCCACAGACAGGGAGCTCTGCAGGGTCTTGTCACTCAGAAAGCAAATGTGGCCTGAAAGGTGTAATGTCTTTTCTTCATGCTACATCCTTGGGTAATGCAGATATGATCTCCAGCTACAGCTAAACATTAAATCAAAATGCTTGTAAAACTAAAAGGCACAACCCTGATCCCCCCAAAAAAGAATGACAAAATACACTCCCTCCCCAAAATCAGTTAGATACAAAAGAAAAGAAGCCACCGGTATTCTTCATGGTTAAATATTTTTTTACTGTCATTAATGTCGATTTGCTTTAAAATGAAGCCTCAGATCCTCAGTGAAAAAGAATGCATTTGCCACATTAGTCAAAATCAATCTTCAAAACCCATCTCATTCAGTCTCACCTTAATTTTTGGACATGAAATGTATAGCCAAACCAATTCTAGTCCTATTTTTGCTTTAAACACTTACAATACATTATGAATAATAATACACTAAGTTCTTTTGAGGGCTAATGAACAAAATTACAAATGCACTCCTTTAGCACTATGGTCTCCTTCCACCATCTGCCGGGGTTGCCTTGCTATTGCAGGGGTTGTAAGCCTGAGGTTCTTTTTTAAGAACACGATCACTTTTTTTAATCCTCTCCCTTTCCCTTATCTCTCAGGTACATTTTCACACTTACGAAGTCAAAAATGAGGAAGTCCTGCTAATCCTTACTGAAATGTTGTATCTTACCAAATTTATTGTCAGACATGAGGGCATTTTTTAAGAAAAACGTTTAGTTTATTTGTGTAGTAAAAAAAAAAATAAATCTTAATTTTAGGGTTTTTTTCTATCTACGGTGTAAGAACATTTTACTGACAAAAGCAGTTTGTATTCCATCTCTAAACAACTCTTCCTTAACTCTGTATTCCTCCATACCAGCATGAACAGGATTTTGGTTTGGGTTTATAAGCCATGACTAACCAAGTAACTCTTGCAACATTTTATTAACAGTGATCCAAACCTAGAAGCTACACAAGTGGTTATTTTCTGAAGAATCCAGGATGAATCTGTCTCAATGCTGTTTAGGTGGGGAAAGTAGTTACATAATGTAAAACCAGAATTACCAACAGATGAGAAATGCTGAATGCCTCTTCTATACACAAAGTCAAAAATGCACACACCACAACCCTGTTTTTAGATTTGTAATTTTCCTATTAGCAGCATATTTTAGGATAGACAGACTAGAATATAGGACTAGTTAGCATTTATGCATTTAGTGTTAAAACCATCAACATGGATGGTTAGGACCTTGTGGGATATGAGAGGACCTCATCAGAAAGGTCTTTTTGGTCAGCTAATGATTCTCAGTCTAGAACAGGCTTTTAAAATAGCTCCTGCTGGAGCATTCTTGCATAGTTTTCCAAAAGTTGGGAGTTTTCTCTCTGGCTTTTGTTTTTCAAATATTTTTGTGAGGAAAAAATCTACACTGTGGCCTGTAAATACCTTTTTTTTGGAAGCACAGATGGTCAGAGATCTCTAAAGCCGGCTTACAAATGTGACTCAAATATAACTGTGCATTATAAAACTAGTTTCCCATGAGAAAGATTGCAAGATTTCCAAAGAAAGAACTTTGCTCAACATTCAGTAATTTCAATGGAAATCAAAAGGGATCTGGGCTAAGGCCAAATGCTTCAGGATAAAGGTAATTTATCTTGTTTTGAAGAAAGTAATTTTTGACAATATAGTGTTATGCCTTTACAGTGGGAAATTTCAAGACCCATGCAACAATGAATAAAACAAGAGAACTAATTGGATGCAGTGACAGGAGGTGGAGGCTGAAGAAAACTTTTTTATATCAAGACAGTCAAAGATGGAGAGTTATTTTGGATGCCTCCATTTATGGACAGCTAGTAGAGGAGAGTCATACTTTCAGAAAATGATTCAGCTTCTGAATTCTGGGTTCTATTAAAGTGTTTCTATTGCCCAAAACCTGATGATTAGTTACTGTGGTCATCATGTTGTGTGATTATTGTGGTACATCTTCCTTAGTGTAAAAACATCGCAATAAATACCTCAGCGGTGTCTTTTGAGGCTTCATATGTTATTATTTATAAAATGCTTTGAATGGGCTTTAACAGAAGACCTCATAAATGTGTAAAATACTATTATTACTAAATTTTGCAAGACTGATATTTAAAGGGTGCAGCAAAAAAGTAATGTTATAATATGATAAATACCTCTTTTTTACTGTTCCTCTATGGAAGAGAAGGAAGAGCAGGAAAAGAACCCAAGGTAGACCTGCAAGAACAAGGCAAATTAACTAATTAGCAATTTTAAATATGTTTTAAAAAACATTCTTTTTTTATAATTAAATTGTGGGGCAAGGTATTTCTAAAAATAAGCTGATCTGGTGGGTCTTGTCCTTTGATCCTGCCATTTTTAATTACTAAAACTGAAGAGATTGTAACTCCTTGGAAAACCTTTTACAATATCAAATCAGGGCCCTCCTCTGACTTTGGAGATATCCTCCAACCAATTAAGAAGTCCCTAAATGGTATTGCAATGAGTCAGGAGTTTTAAAGGATAACTGGCAGGCTCCCACTTAGAGAGAATCACTGGGAATATGAGAAAACAGGGAAGATTAGCCTTCCACATTAAAGACAACAACATTAGGAGCTGTTTTCAAAACACTGGAGCATCCTGAATACTGCTTTCAAAGCTGCTGTTCTCAGGTAAATTGATGAGTTATTGTGTCTTTATTTTTAGCGTGGGAGATTAAAAATAAACTTGGAAGAAGTTCTTTGAACTCAAATGCACAAGCCAGAATGTGAAAATTACATTTTGACACAACAAATAACTTCTGCTTTTTTTCCTTGCGAGATTTGTTAATCCAGCATAACCTAAAGTACTATTGAAGATGAAGGAGAATATTTTAAGTCTCTTTCCTCTCACTTTTTGTTTATGTAAAACGCTGTGAGAGATGGAAGGCAGCAGTGATCTGGGCCTTTCACATCCTGACTTCCTATGGAAGAAATAACTTTGCTCTCAACCGGTGCCTGGGCAATTACTCCACTGGTCTGAAATCCAAAGATAACTTTCTGTTTGTAGTGGGCTATCTTTACGCTCCCACTAGGAACAGCGGATTAACAGCTCAGCCCTGAAAAGCTACTCACCTGTGCTGTATTTTCTGAAGCCCAGGAGATACAAAGTTCTTCATACTCATCATCCTAAAAAGACAGTGAATTGCAAACCTTCACATTTGCAAAGAGAAAAACCTCGGGGTTGGAAATTAAATGAAAGCTTTCTCCCTGCCTCCTGCCTTCCTTTCCTCCTTCCCCAAAGTAAAGTGGCATTTTGCTCTATTCCCATGGAAGCAAGTGAAAACTGGATTGGTCCCTGTAATGCATTGGTTACATGTGGGGAATTTTATTTATCTGCATTCCTATAGTATTCCTCCCAGTAATAACACCAGGGCTCTAAAAAGACTAAAGGCTCCCAGGAGTTGCAGCTGTTGAATTTTTATGCAGAAGAGACAGAGTATTTTTCCCACTACAGTAGATCCTCTTATCTGGTTCATTATCAGAATCCCCTGCACACTAAAATCCAGGGGAAGCAAAACAGTCAGCCATGTGCTCACAGATAAGCTCATGTTTACATGATTTGCTCGTTGAAGACCTACACACAAAAGCAGCTATGGAGAAACATATGGACATTCTCTCAGCTGTCACATTTCCTCCAGGCCTGTATATGCTTTTCAAGTGGAAAGACAGAGAAGCCTGTATTCTGTAAATTTAACAGCCCTTTTCCTCCACTGCAGAGCCACTGGTAAAATCTATTTAAGCATTACCACCCAACTCTGAGTCCTAGCCCAGGGAGGAAAGGTTAAAAAGCCTATGGCTAAACAGTAAGTCCTAAATTTGTTTTAAAGATGAAAGGAAATGGGGTCAACAAATGGGAAAGCCAACTGTTACTCTGAAATATTCTAATTCCAGTCTGTGCAGCAAACACTCTTCAGCTACATGAAGCAGATAAAGAATTACTGCAGATTTTGCTAGTGTCCTGTCAAGTAGGTTAGCAAAATAAAGACAGATGGCATAGGATTATATCTAATTCTTTTTCCTTATTCATCTTTTCCAGACCGTTCCACTGTACTCAGTCTAACTAAAGATTTACTAGCTTAACTCTCCCTGTGTAACTCACATTGACAAACCACATAGCATAGATTTGCAACTTTCCTTCATTAGGAATATTTAATTGGGGACAACTGCTTTTCATCAGCTGCTTTTAAATGCTGCTTCTGAACAAAGGATGTTTACAGTGCAGCAACAGTAGAACTCTAACTTCGTTTTTAAAGCAAACATCCTAAAAAGACTAGGAATTTAAGAGTGTTTCTGGTGAATGTAGCTGTCTCACAGCACAATACAGAAGAACTGTCCTAAAGATACCTTGCCGTTTCTTTCCTGTGCTCTTATTTTCCTCTGCAAATAAAGGAAGTCAAGCAGAGCATCCCTGATAATGCCAAAAGCATGCAGTCCATGACTCAGTGCTTGTTCTTCAGCCACAGCCTGCCTGATTTGATTCCTCCTCCTTCCCCACTCAATTGCCTCAAAGCTCTATTTTGAAAATTCCTACTGTTCTTTCATGTCTCTGCTTTTAAATGCCTGGTTTGAGACAATCATTGAGCCCAATTTTCCCAGGTGCTGATGATCAATAGAAGCTCCTAAGAAGAATCGGTGGGGATCTGAGAGTTTTCAGAACCTTCCTAGTGCCTTCAGGGCCATCGCAAAAGAGTGTATCCAGCATATGGTCTGTGCTGCCTCATCACTTCTCCTAATTGCTTTTGCACCTCCCTCTGTACTAACACCTTTTGAAAATTCCAGATCAGGGCTCTTTTAGATAATCCTTTATGCTTTCTGTGCATTTATTGTTCTTCTCTTTGAGTTTCTAACTTTCTTCACTAAAAAATATCCAGAAGATGGCCTTCCTTCCTACATTGTTCCTTTTATTCCCCTCTTTTTCTCCATTATCAATTACCTTCTTTTCAGTAGCAAAAAAAATTTTAAAAAAGGAAGGCAAATGTCAGTGACAACAGCACCATCTTCTGTTCTGCAGAGATTATGAAGGCTTCACTCTCATTTTTCCTGGAGTCCTTTGGAGATGGGTCTTCTTGAAAAATCTGGGGCTAGAGCTAGCTGAGCTGAGCTGAGTCCCGATGTCTGAACAAGTCTGAATATATGAGGGAAAGTATGGCTGCATGAAAGGCTACAAAAACTTCAGCTCTCGTAGCACTAATCTCTGTGAGCCCTCTTCACATTTGCCTTTTATTCTCCTCCTCATAGAAGCTCTTTTAGTTGCAAAACTTAGGATACTTTTGCTTTCCTTCCCTGTGGTCCAACACATTCCTAGTTTCTGATTGTATTTATTTGTTTTTATTTGTTTATAAAGACAACAAGTATTGTTGTCTTTATTTTCTACTGATAGTACAGCACTTTATGTCACTGTGGGAAATATGCAGGCCAAATAGAAGACAAGACACACATTGACAGAGGATCAGCTTATTAGTCCACACAGAAGGCCACAGACCACAGAAGGTCGCAGACTATGCACTGCCCAAAATTTCTGTCCATGTGAAAATAAAGGGATGTTTCGAGTATAAAAGGGGAAAATTAGGTGAGAGTTAGAACAAGAAGGATGAAGTCTTACTTGAAAATGTAATATAAGGAACAATTATGACTAGCAGCATGGGTAGATCAGCATGGAAGTCAATGTCTTGGTATTAGAAAAGAGTATAGGGAAGGATAGGCTAATATGTCTGGAAAGGGAAAAGTAGCAGCATGTGTTTGATGTTGCACAGAGGAAGGAGCCAGCAGAGGAACATAAAGAGGTGGCAAAATCACAACAGCAGTCTAGGAAACAGATCTTCCCAATAGCAAGATCTAATTAGGGCAAGATTGCCTTTGTCCAGCCAGGGAAGGAGATGTGGATGTAGTACGATGACAACCCAGACAATAATATTAAGTACATGGTAGATAGCAATGGGCCTTTTTTGGGAAAATTCTTCAGGCAGAATTTGCAGGACACGTGGTCTGTTCATATCTCACAATGCAGTTTGGAGACAGAAACATTGAGCTTTGTATTCAACAGGTAGCTTGTGGGCAGTGATAGCTGACACACTGTCATTATAGCTGACATACTGTTAGATTGGGACATAAGACTGAAATGGAATCAAAGAGGACAAATTCCAGACTCGCTGTAAGTGGGGACCAAGTTCAGAAATCAAAGGGAGAAAAGAGAGAAAGTGATAGCTGGAGGGACAAGCTGAATTTTAAAATTTAATGCATGCTTGCATTGTGATATGAAAGAGGCAGAGGAAAGGCTCTTCAGAAGCAATGTAAGGGCATATTGGTATGTGATTGAAACAAGAATGAGAGATGCAGGAGATAACAGCACAGCCTCCTTGTAGAGATGTTGTGATCAGCTTTCCTGGCTAGCTAGTGATTATTTTCTCTCTCAGTTTGAACAGTTCAGCATCTCTATCCCTCCTTGCAAGGGTGTTCAAGGACTTTAAGGAAAACTGATAAAAACAAGGTGACTTTATTCCTTCCCTCTCTCACCTCTCTAAACTCTTTTTCCTTATTCCCTGGAAGAGAGATGAAATTTCTCAATAACTGCCCCTTTTCAGTCCTTCCACTTCCACCTAGCTTGTCCAGCTTCACTAAAACCAAGAAGATACATACATATCTGTACATGGGTATGAACTTTTACCATATTACATTCCCTTCCTCACTGTATGTTCCCCACAGCAAATGCTGTCTTGGAGTGAGATACAGATAAAAGCCATTTGTGCTGGTGTCTTTTGGCACAGCATGACCAAGGAAATCTAGAAGAGGATGTAGATATCACTAACTGTCTGATAAGCTTTATTGTATGGAGCACATCTGTGCTTTTCTTTTCATTCTGCCATTTTATTCTGAGATAGGTAGGAATGTGGTGGGAAATTTTCTGCATGACATTTTTCAAAAATCTGCCATCTACTATGCAGTAGGAGATAAGAGAAAAGTCTCTGTTACATTCCTGGAAAGAAAATTATGCTGAAGTCCTCATTCTTGTGAACTGTACAGGTTTACCTGTAAATGTGCAGGTGCTAGTATAGGACTATAAGAGTTTTCATGAGAAGATATTTTGTGTGATCCGAACACACCATCAACATGAAACTTTTTAAGGACATACATTTGGCCTGGGCTCCACTAATCTGATGTGGTGGTTCAGCTCAGCAATGGCTTTAAGGCAAGAGTCTAAGACATGCTTCCAAGATTTTAAGCAGGGATTTCCAAGACTTTAACCTAATTGTCTGTAGTTCATATTGTATTTTTTCCAGGAACCTTTTCCAATTACAACCAATACCTGGAAAGTTTATCCATGGGTTGTTCCTAATACAGAATTGTCTGGTTATGCGATCACGAGGGAAAATACTTTTACCAGAACAAGTATACATTTGTCTAAAAGAGTATGAACTTAACAAAGACACTGATTTTTTTACTAGGGATGTTAGGAAGGAGCCTCCATCATCTGGTTTTGCTAAATTGGTGTAGCATTATGGGTAATGATGAAAAACAATAAGCTATCATCGTTAAGTACCCAAGTTGTAAAATCAGCTCCAAATTCGGTCAGCTAGTTATCGCTAGAGGTGACTGCAGTTGTCTGAGAGCTGGTGAGCAGGGCTGGCTTAGGGAGAAGGCAGGTAAAGGAAAGTGGAGAAAACAGAACAGGGAGTGCTCTTTGGTGAAGCAGGGTTATGTGTTGGAAGTGTAGTGCTGGAAAACACAGATTTAAGGTGCTAATATGAGGCCACAGAATGAGTGCAGGGCAAAAATGTGAATGCCATAGTTCTAGCCATCTGCAAATTAAAAACCAATGTTTTCTTTTCTCCTTTTGTGTGATCTCTTAACTCTGCATCTACATTTCTGTTGCTGTTTATTTTTCTGTTCTGCTCTGAAGCAATCCAGCCTAATCTCCCACAGGCTTTATTTCTCACCCACTTCTTTTTGTCTGTCTGACAAGATGATCTGCAGGGAAAACAGTTCAAATTCACACACTAATTTTTAACTCGTTGAAATAAGACTTCAGAGTCAGCCCACCCACTGCTGTGATAAAAATAAAGGCAAAACAAAATTCAGGCACCTTGTATTTTATTCCATTTTTATTACTTCTTGTTGTGCAGACCTTTAACACTTCTTTTAATTAAGTGTTACAGGTGCCTGGAAGGTAAGAGTAATATTGTAATAAAGAAGGGAATACGCTGCTTGGCACTTTTGCATGCCTAGTAAAAGAAATACACAAGACTGCAGGCTGTAAGTATAAAATGGAAGAATTACTAAACACATCAGAACAAACAGAAAAGCAAACAAAATGTATTAGGGTATGAAAGAGATTTCAACTGTAAGTATCCTGTTTGCTAATGTACATTATACTCAATCCTCCTTTGAAAAGTGGTTTTCTGCATGTGAAACAGAAGAACTATATTTTACTTGCATTTAAGCGCATGTATCAGTTTGAACTCTTTCCCAATTTTTTCCTAGATTCTGTATTTTTATATGTAACTGAACACATGCAGAGTAATAAAGCATACAGAAACTGTGTGGGCTAGCACGTTTAAAATAATCCCTTTACACCTTCTTTTTCCAGAAAAAAAAAATTATATCATTTATAGTCACAATACAGGTCCACTGAAACTAACAAGTTTTACCATTTTGCAATTGGTGGAGACTCAAAGATAAATTTCTAAAAAAAATTGTGGGAAATGGGTCAGGAAAGGGAGAGCCTGTACTCATGGGATCTGGAACAATCAAGTGGGAGTTCAGAGTGAAAACTTCCAGTAAGGCTTTCTTCTCAGATGCCTAACGAACTATAGCTTAGCCAAAGTACCCCCAAGCCCACGGGAAACCATCCCGTCCCCGCATGCTACAGAGGCAACTTCCTCTCACGTCCCTCGGTCCCTCAAGCAGCCCGGCTCCCCAGCTCCACCGCGCACCGGCCGGCAGGGCCCCACCCGCACCCGCTTGCGCAGGCGCGAGGCTCCCCCTCCACGCTGCGCTGTCCCTTCCGTTCCGTTCCGCTCCGCTCCGCTCCCCCCACGCAGGATGGAGGTGGTGCTGGCCGACGCGTTGCTGGCCGGCAGCGGGGACCTCTGCGCGCTGCTGCGGGCCTTCAGCGCGCCGCTCTCCGCCGAGCGGGCGGAGGCGCTGCGCCTCCTGCTCCAGCGACTGGCGGCCGCACCACCTCCACCGCCGGGCGAGACCGAAGCGCTGCGGC
>VZTY01033810.1:215092-246445 GCA_013400935.1 Turnix velox
GAGCTAGCGGCAGGCGGCGGGGAGAGCGCGGAAGCAGCGGTGGAGGCGCTGGTGGCGGCGGCACCACGGCTGGAGGAGCCAGCACTGGTGGCGGGCTGCGTGGCGGCGGCGCTGGCGCTGGTGCGGGAGGAGGAGGAGGGGGAAGGGGGAGAAGCCGCAGCCACGCTAGTGGCTGGGGGGGTGCTGCCGGCGCTGGGCGACAACGAGGCGGCTCTGCCGCGCGTCTGGGAGGGGCTGTTGGGTGCCGGCGGCGGGGCGCCGCGGGCCAGGCGAGCGCTGTTGGCTTTCAGCGCTATGGCCGATGCGCTGCTGCCGCGGGGCCAAGCGGGGCCGGGACCGGTGTTGGACGCGCGGCTGTGTCCGCGGTTCTGGCGGCTGGTGCAGGAGGGCCTTACCGATCGGGACGCTCTGTGCCGCCGGAGGTCCCGCTACCTGCTGAAGCGAGCCCTCGACCTCAGCGGTGGGCAGGTCGGAGCGCTGCGCTGCCCCACCGAGGGCGGAGACGGTACGGTGGGGCCGGGGGGTGGTGACTGGGGCTGAGCCCGGTGGAGGGCTTTGAATGATTCTTCTGAAGTATTTTGTTCTTTCTCTGTCAGAATCCAGTCTCTTTTGGTGGTCCCCTGAGCAGAGTGAGAAGCTCCAGCGGTTTTGGGAAACTTACATTTTGATAATGGAAACCCTGGAAGGAAACCAGGTGGGAGCACCCCAAAATCTGCCCGTATTTGTCTGCAGTACCTTGCCTCTGGCACCTGCACAGAAGATGTTGATTAAACTCAAAAAGCCATAGGGGTGACCTTCAAAGTTCAATGCCCTGCAGTGAGCAGGGACATCCTGCACTAGACCAGGTTGCTCAGTGCCCCATCAAGCCTGGGCCTTGAATGTCTCCAGGGTTGGGGCCTACCCCCCCTCTGTGGGCATCTTGTTCCTGTGCCTCACCACTCTCATGGTGTAGAACTTCTCCCTAATCTAAAGCTGGTCTAGTTTGAAAACGCTGCCCTTTGTCCTGTCACAACACACTCTGACAAAAAGTTCCTCCTGATATGTTTCGGGGTGATTGAGGTTGAGTAAGAATTAACAGAGAGATTTTTATTCCTAATATTAAATGTTTAAGACAGCAGGTTGGATGTACTAGTTTGAAACCAATTCAAAGCCCTTCTCTCTCTTTGAAATAATTCTGAGCAGTGGATTGAACTAAGAAAGAAAAACCTGTATTGGCAGTGGATTGAACTAAGAAAGAAAAACCTGGACCACGTTTCTTAATGCAAGTCAGGTTTTTGAAACTTAATGACCTCTTTTCTGCAGAGGGGAATCTACATCTGTGTCATAAAGCACTTCTAGCCTTGGGGACAAATCACTGAGTTGACTGCACTTAGTGCAGCTGGCAGAAAGATTCCAGTTTAGATGAGGCTTCTGTAATTGCATGGTACCATGTGTTGTTAACTATTAATTGTTAGTATGTATCTCTGTGTGGTTATTTTATTTATACATAATCTGTCTGTAACTGAAATTATATTTACCAGAATGCTTAATGACAGAGATTTGTGCTGGTTTATTCTAATTTGGTGTATAGAACAATTGGTTATTTGGAAGTATTTTTCATATCAGTTGTTAGTTTGCTTGGTTTTTTTGCTAAACTGCAATTGTGTGTTACATATCAGGTGCTGAGATCCATTGGACAGGCATCACAGGTTTGTTTAACAGTGACTTTATTGTCAGTTGCTGTATTAATGCTGTAGGGAGTAAACTCATGAGTAAATGACAGTTCCTAGATATATCAGCTGACTACTTACATCTCATTCACTTTGCAGATCCATGTCATAAAGCCAGTATTACCAAAACTAAACAGTTTATTTGAGTACACTGTATCAGGGGAAAAAGGTAAGACATAACTTTCTCTGAAACATCTGAATATTAGGCAGATAATTCATGCTTTCTGTTGCTGTCTTAGTTGCAGTTTTTGTTTTTTGTTTCTCAAAGTAACTGTTTTCTGGGTGACTGTTCCAGATTTTTGATTTACTGTATGATTAGCTTGCACGCACAAGATCCTAGCATGCATTTATTACTTTCTATGAGATCTTGAAGTGTTGTTTTCCTATTAGCAGACCCACCTAAATCGTCTGTTTTCTCTTTGTTTTACTTTACTTAAGCTGACATGAAAGTAAAACAAAGCCAAAGATACTTGGTGTGAGTTATATGTGCCAGGTTACGTCCACTGTGGAGATATGGAGTGCTGAGACAGTGTGGCAAAGGATGTAATGTCATCTTAGTAGGGCAAAATGGAATGCATCAAAAGTTAAAGGTCAGATATTTGCAAAGTCTGAAGAGTTCTAATTTGAAAGTGTCACAGGTGAATACAATGTTGAGATGAGGAGAGCTGCAGGAGAAAAAGATGTGGATTTTTCATTTGTTAGTGATTTTCATTTGTGATAATTGAGATTTAGAGGGTAAGTTTTGAAAGTCATGTTAATTTTTTTTTAATTTAATGGGATGCTTTTTAAATCTGGTAACTGTAATTGTCATTTTGAAATGTCCTGTAAATAGACTATGATGTTACCCAGAATGGTAGTGTGTTGTGTGGTAGTGTACTGCCATGTCACTGTCAATTCTATGTTAGTTTAGAATAATTTGCTTTTGTAACAGGTTGTTGGTTGTTTCACCCATCATGGCACATGTGCATCTATAAACGAATGTTTGAGAGTGAGAATAAAACATTGATGAAAGAAGGGGTTCTTCATTTTCTGGAGCTTTGTGAAACAAAGCATCTTCCAAATTCTCTTGGTTTTTCAGAGGTAAGAGCTTTACTGTTTCATGTTCTAATTTTAATATTTTTAAACAGTAGTTGCCTCAGTTGTGTTGGAATGGGACACATTCTGTAAAAGTAACATCTCACTTAGCTGTGCAAGCAATGACGTAAGTGGCATCAAATATTCCCCCTCACCTTGGGAATGCATTTTTTAGTGCCATCATTTCATTTTTATGTTTCAAGCTAATGATCTCTGATTAAAGCTGGCTAACAAGTTTGTTGAAATTTCTTATCAGTAGTAAAATTCTCAGAGGAATAATTGGTGCTTCAGATTTTCAGAGCCCCTGCAAACCTTCAAAATGTTATTTATTAATATAAATTGCACAGTGTGGTGGCTAAACCTGGTCAACAGACTTGAAGTCATGCTCAAGGATGGATTTTGAGGATCCTTTGCTAGATAAACTTTGAGGAGGTGAATTTATCTGTCATACAATCCATATATTACTGTGTCCCATTAAAACACTTTAAAATATTCCATAGGTATGAACAAATACTGTTAAGTTTAAAGTTCTTACTTTTTTGTTTTATTACTGTTATTAGTGGGCTGACTCTCCAACCAGCCTACCCCTTAGTAAGGAGTGATGTATATTATACTGTTGTTTCTTTGTCTTAACCTCTTAGAAGGAGCATTTCCCTCAGTTAACCATTTCTAATTTATACAAATGAAGTCGACCTCTTGATGACTGACTTGAAATCCCATCAACCATAAAACTGGTTGCATGTTGTCCAGTAGTCCAGTAGTCATTCTTAAATTTAATGCTTAAATATCTTCTTCTCCATCAGTTTCCAAAAAAGATTTCTTACTTGCCTGCCCTTTTCACAGTGCTCCATGAAATGTACCTAGTGAAAAAATTGCTTATTTATTCTCCTCCTCCCTCTTTAGTTTCCTCCTCTTCTCTAATATCTGACTCTGTGTTTTTAAAGTCTGGTGAAGTAAGTCTGATTAGCCTCTGTGTTGCAGTGCCTTGCTAATGTATATTTAGCCATTGTTACTGTTTCCTTTTATCAGTTTGTTATTGGACCAGTAATGGATGCTCTTTCAGAAAGCTCCCTCTATACCAGGTAAGCCACTGGTTTTATTTATTTATTTTTTTAAATAAATATATCAGTTATTGGAAATGGCTTCTAATAATATTGGTTTCAGAATATGAGTAAGGCCTTAGATAAAGGAGAACATGTTAATAAACAGATGGGGTAGTTAAGATCCCTGACTAGTAAGGAGGAAGGGTAAGTGGCTGTGAATAAGATAAGTTCAATTTTGTCCTAGTAATAGCAACATAGGGTTGCTTCATGATCCTAATTTGCTCCTGGTGTGTTAATTTGGGAAGGAAGTGAGATACGATAATTGAGTAACTTGAAAAGATAAATACTTTGCTATTTTAATATTACACAGGAAGCAGAGGCTACTCTAATTATTGCCATTTCTTAACTAATAAAGTGGTGTCTGATTATATGTTGGACTTTTTCCTGAAGAGGCTGTTTGAGATCACCAGTTAACAGTAGCTTCTTTCGGTGTAAGTGCATCGAGAACAGACAAAAGTTTAAGGCATTGCCAGGTTCTGTGCATTCAGTGCACTGATGGAATTTACTCCTAATTGTGTAGAGAGTGTTGAGAATGAGAAATAAAGTGATGAAGGCACATCATCCACTAAGTATTATGTCAGATGCACTGTCTTGGGAGGTTTGGCTAGCAGCCTTCAGGCTCATAATGGTGTTAGAGGAGCCTCGACTGGGTCAAGTAATGAGACAGCTAGGAAAGTTGACACTGCCTATTTATGCATTTATTTGTGAGTGAAGGACCGTGGCTGCTGCTTTTTAAACTGGTCATCAGTTTGGATTGCATGATTCTAGATAAAGTGTAGGCAAAATAGGTTGTTTTTTCTAAACACAATAGGACAGATGGGACTTCTTTGGGTTCTTACAGTGGTTAGGTGTTTCTTACTTCAGTCAGCTGGCTGCAGTATGCTTTCCATGAGCATACACTGGTGGGAAGTCAGAAGCTGTATCAAGTGCTGAGTGCTTCTTTGTGTTGGATTGATGCTTCTTAATCTATTCTCTTAGTCTCTGTATTTTTTGGTGAAAGTGTTGGAACATGTAGGAGAAGGTGTGTGTTGGAGTAGAATATATGTAGAATTGTTTTGGGTAATGTCAGGCTGTAGAGGAGAAAACTAAAACCTCATGACTGTCTGATGTTAATCCTTGATCACCAGGATCTTGAGAGTTCTGTATGGATTGTCTCTGTTGTAAGAAATGCTCCGTGAGACCATCTTTACTTAAACTTCTGTGCTAACGATCAGTGGTTCTCTTTATGTTGACTTCATAGTCTTGCTTCCTAGCACGCTTGTGTAGGTGATTTGTCTTGCTGTTCTCCAGATCAGACTGATGGCATCCATGCTGTGTACTGAATATATTGTCCCTTTGGTGTTGGCAACTCGCTCCTGGGGACTTTTGTCATTCTGTGGGCATAGGTGGAGGGTTGAATTGGTGTTTTCTACCATGGCTCAATGTGAGGTGATCTCGAGCCTGAGTAACTGGACATGGGGCTGCACTTGAATACCTGAGTGCAACTCCACTGTGTCCTTGCAGATGGCCAAGGAGACTCATGCTCTTGTGATCATCCCTATCCTCTGTGTTTGCTGGGTGCTGCAGGAATGCGGTTATAAATGGACATAATCTGATCCACTCTGTCTGTGTTGCCTGTTGGAGCAGTCTCTGCAGTGAATTAACCACTGAACTACTCTTTGGTTTTGTTTAGGGGCAGTTCCACTTGTAGCTGTTAACATGCCAGTTTTTTGTGTATTTGATGTTTTAAAACTCAACAGAACACCAAGTCAGTTGATGGGAGCCTGTCCTCCTTTGGGAATTAAGCTGCAGAAGTTTCTGGCTACTTATCTCAAGCTTCTTCCGGAGAAGGAAAAAGGTACATTTCAATTTCACCTTTTCTTTTTTTTTTTCAATGAATCAGTTAAAAACTATGCGTCTGTTTCCCAAATCTCATGTAAGCATTTACCACTGTTTTTCTAAAATACCTGAGAGAACAAAAATAGTGTTGTGCCAGGAGAGTTTTCAGAGGAGAGGTCTTCAAAGACTTAGAAGGATGTTGCAGTATTAAAATAAAAATTGCTTTAGAGTTAAGCTGGAGCAGGCTCATTTTTTAAAATCAAAATCCCAAACTACTATGTTCTGAGGGTGAGTAGTATTTGCTGGTTCTTTTTTCATTATTTGTCTGTCAGTGTAGATGATACTGTACTGAGCAAAATCTGTAGAACTGCTGCTTTGGTTGGGGGATTTTTGAGCATTTTGATGTAATGTTGTTTTTTTTTTTCTTTTTTTAGCCTTTGTGCCAGACTTTTTTAGTCAGAACCTTTTTAGTTAGGCATTTGAGAGAGTCAGTCCTAGTCTGAAACTGATTAAGATTACTTTTATTGTGAAGTTCTCAGAAATTGTTCCAAATTTTGGTGTTCATGTAGGCTGAAAAAAAGCACCAGCCTTTTATATAACAGTGTTTCTAATTAGATTAAATAAGGATAGAAATCTGTTCAGCGTTCTGTATTACAGGCACATATGCTGTTAGGAAGCATCTTCTGTGTTTGTAATGCCACAGATGTCCTGTTGTCTGACCCAAGGCATATAGTTTAGCATAAAATGGAGAGTCTGTGATGAGTAGCCCTGAAACTGGGTGACCTGGTCCTGCAAATTGTAACTGTGATGTCTTGTTGAGGTTTGCTTTTGCCAGTCTATAATCCACTGAACTGGGTGATCACCATATACTTTTGTCTGCCTTCATACTGACTGAGAAGCGGCTTTAAAAGAGCATCATCTAGGACCTGAAACAATAGGATTTAAAATTTCATTACTAAACAAGATGATTGGTGCAGATCAGCGGTGCTGAAATATGGATTATTTATGGTTATTTCCTTACCATATTACCTTACGGACTTCTTTGCAACATACTTTTTTCATTGAAATAATCAGGAAATTATTCTGTTGTCTTTCATCTAGTTTTCAGAAATTATTATAGTGCTCTTCTGCTGAAGTATATCTCATTTAAATGCTCTGGAGAACAAGAAATCATTCTGGATTGTTTTATTTTTAAGGTAGATTCCTGTTAAAATTTATTCAGAAGATGACAAGTAGGCACTGGTGTGCTGTCCCCATTTTGTTTCTTTCCATGGCTCTGGCGTGTATCCCTGCATGTAAAGTACTGGAAGCTGAAGGACTTCATGCTTTAAGGTAAAATGTACACTGCATTGTGTTCTGTCATACTTCGTGTAAAGAAATTTGCTGAACATCTGCAGAGCCAGGATTTAGTTCATGTATGTTTTTTCTGTGTGGTTGTAATGGCTGTACATGGGAATGGAAGATTGACTGCTTCATGTTGTATTCACAGAGGAAAACTATCCAGGAACCAATGTACTTACATCTCTGTGTGACTTGGTGTTTTGCCTTTCAGTCCTCTGTCCCCACTTCTTTTTTGATGTCCTTTTTTTCTGGTCTTCCATACTTCCTAGATACCTACTTTACTAGATATCCAAAATCTTCCTTTTAATTGTATTAAAACCTTATGTAATGGCAGATGAAGATGTATCAGGCAACACCCCACAAAATTGAAAACTGAGAGACTTTTAAATAAAAGGCTAGGTAAAAGTTCTTAGGATGGAAATTGTCTTTAATCATACTGATAAGTTATCTACTTTCACTTCCTAGACACACCTCTCCTGATAAAAGATTGTTGAAGATTTTTCTTCACTGTTGTGCTATAGTAAGAATTTGATGCGAGACAAGTTCTGTGTATTTCTTACACATAGAAATGCAAATATTAAATTATGAGTTCAATCTGATGTGATCATGGAGATTGTTCCTTTAGTTTTGATTTCCTTCTGTTGCTACTATCCCTCTCCCCCTTTATTTTTTTTTTTTTTTTAGTTTTGTCAACTAAATGCAAGTTTTTATGTTGTTATTTGGAAATAGATATACCAGTAATCTTGGTTCCAGATGGCAGGCAATGATTGTGTTATACTTAATACAGTATGTTTCTTAAATACAATCTAATATTTTTAAGGAAGTTAATAATTTGCAAATACATGACAGAATTTAAACCTCCTAAGCATGTGTTTTCTGCAGTCCATATTTTTCCTTTTTACAGAGATGTCCTCCAGTGTACTATGATTACACATCAGATTGTGTTGCGTGGAGCTGCTCAGTGCTATCTTCTTCAAACAGCCATGCATTTGACAGATGTGGTGAGTTTAGCTTGGGGTTTGGTCTTTTTCTTCCTGGTGTAGTGGAAGTATACTAACACTTTCAGAAGGTAAACAGGACTCAAAAAACTGATAAATACAACGTGAAACAACTGAAAATGCAGGGTTTGCAATTTTTTAAGCAACTACTGGAAAAAATTGTGCTGTGTAATTATCACCACGCTTCTCTTTGGTTTTATGAGATGTATATTTTTCATTACCTTTTGTTAGTTGATGTTTTCTTACAGCATTTTTATGCAGTAGTTATGGAATAGTATCCTATTATGATATCAATTTAACAGATAGCAATTAAATGAACTTTTCTGAAATGCCTAAGAGGATGAAAGTGCTCATAATACCAAAATGCTAAAACTGTTGTTATTGTTGAAATGGCAAGTACTTAAGTATTCAGTAGCCAAAGTATTCGTGTTTTGGTTGTCTTACAACAGGCTTGCTTTCTAGATGAGTGCACAGTCATTCATGTTGTTTGTTACAGCTGTAAATTTATCTGAGCAGAATTTCCTTTTGGAAATACAGATACAGTAACTCTTACTTGTTTATGTACATTAATTTAAAAGGTATCAGTGAGTAGCTCTGTTCTAGTCGTTCATGGAGTTTCAGTTAGATTTTCATACTAGTGAAAATTTAAATTGTGTTCCTTTTTAAAGATAAGTCGGTCTCAAAGAAAAAAAGTGTGTTAAGGAAAAGAAAGAGTCAATTCCTTTTTTCTGAATTTTTTTTCAGGTGATGGCAAACTTCTTGAGTAGTTTAGATGTTATTCTGTCATATATTATGTTGCCAACTATTGTAACTTGTCTAATTTCTTCAGGAGAAAGTATCCCTTTCAGAAGTTGCAAGCTTTCTTCTGTCCCTTAGACCAGAGGAGTCTCTAAGGAGAGATACTATGCTATGGATGGAGGTGAGAACTGAAGCTGGACACTTTTAATACCTCTCTTACTCTCTAGAAGAAGCTTTTTCATTGTTAATTAGAGAGGGATAGACCACTGAGACTTAAGGTAGATACAGTTCATGCCTCTTACACTGAGTGTGTATTTGGTGATCTTACAACTTGTATTTAACAATACTGTTAAATTGGTAATGTCTGTGCAGAGCTGGTGGGTTAAATAGTAACATATTTCTTCTAATTTAGCTTTGCAGGTGGTTTCAAGAGAATGACAGATGCTTCAGAAAGTCATTAACTTGTGATTCTGAACATCAAGAGACACAATCATTATGTCAATATGTACACAAGCTTGTGGCAGAGTACCTTAAGACACCACCATCTGAAAGTAAGTTAGTTATTAATGTAGAAATATTTTAAGATAATATAAACAAACAAAAAGTTAAAATAATTTGGATTTTAGAAGAGCTATTTGTTTATATTATGCTTTCTGAAATTCTGCTTAATTTTTGGTATTCATGTTTCTTGTGTTTGAACTTTGTTTTCTGTTTTTCTTCATATAAAACACAGTCCTGGAGTATTAATTGAAATTTAAACTAATATTCAGTTTTAATGCTGCACCAATGTTTGTCCATTGGATTTCTTTTGATACTTTTTTGGTGGTTCTTTGCATGCTGTATGAATATGCATAGACTTATGTCTTTGCTGCCAAGTTTTAATATAACTTAAGTTTAGAATTTTATTTCCTCAAAGGTAATGGCATATTGACTTTCTGAATACCTCGGCTTTTGTGTAATACTCAACTGATGCTCAAGTACTGCATTACTATCAAATTTTATATATTTTTGTAATGTTAGAAGTAAAAAATGAAAACTTACTAATATACCCATAGGAGAAGTAAAAGCTGGGCCAGAATTTGCTAGTGATAAATAGGTTCAGAAGACAGCTGTAGACTAGGAAACTTCACTTGATTGCATTATGGTTAGAAAAGTTGCCATTTCATTTATAAAGGTAAATGCTATGCTAAAAATTCTGGCAGATCATCTCTCCTTTCTGAAATGGTTAATCCTTGGTCTCTCTTATCTGTTATTTTATCTTCCATAAGACACTGAGGAAAAGAGAAACTTCAATTAGTTTTCTTTTAATTATTTTTGACAGAATAGTTTTAGTTTTTCACATAACTTTCAGGTGGTCAAAGAAACATCTGGTGTTTCCGACAAAGCATAATCAAATTTTGTTCTTGATTAACTTCATTTGAATACACTAATGTATTTTTAAAAGCAACAGAAATGTGTCTTGGGAGCAATTACATAATATATGCTGCTGTTTAATGCAACACATTGCTAAAGTCGATTTATGCAGAGAGGCCAATGAGATTAGCCTCTTTGTGTCACAGGGGAAAAAAATTGAGTTCAGCTTATGTCTAGATAAAAAGAATGCGAAAAATTAGTTCTAATAGCATAATTAGCATTAATTGTTATATTAGTTGTTTTTAATAAGTTGCAAACACAAAAGCTTTAGAAGTTAACATGAACGTATTTTTTATATACTGTGGAAACTTTAAAATATCTTTAATCAGGAGAAAATTGCTCTATGCCTGACTGGTTTGAAGCTAAGCTTGTTGCAACAATGATTCTGTTGGCTGCAGATGTGGAGCACGTGAAGAATAAGTGCAGGTAAGTATGAGATACCTTATTTTACTGTTCTCTCATTTTACATTTTACATTTTTAACCCTTTTACTACTGAAGGATCCAGTAGAAGGCTGTTCAAGTCAGGAGGCTTTCCTCTCTTCCCTGTAGACATTGAGTCAGCCTGATCATTCCTTAGACCTTGACCAACTGTTGCTGCAAACATATTGGGTAACATTTTTAAAGATACTTGTGTGACTTGGAAACATTTCCTATTTATTTCCATAAGTGACCTCAGCACTTAAGGCAGATACTCAGAAGAAGAATTTCTTTTTAATTTTGTTTTTGTGTAGTGGAAAAAGCAACATAGAATGGATTGAACTAGAGACTTTCTTGAACCCTCTTCTGGATGTCTTGATGAAACTTGGCAGTAATGCTTACATACCAACACTGAAAACAGATAAAAGCCTACAGCTTCTCTTGAAGTTATTGCAGACCCGTTCGTTAAAATGTTCCAATGCGCAAGATGGTTAGTGATATCTTCAGTATACTGTGTCTTATATTAATCATAGTCTAACTAAAACTAAGGTACTTACTGTTTTAAGGCTCTGTTGTCTATGCTAGTCTAGAAATGGTAAATGTTCAAGTTTACAATCTGGCATATCTGTTACAAAATTGATCTGTGAGTCTTAAACTTCTGAATATGTCTCAAAGACTGGGAGTTGAGAATATGCAAGGTTTGTGAGGAAATAATTATTATCCATTAGGATCAGATTAGCAGTTAACTAAAATTTGGAGAGTGTGACTGTATATTTATAGACCTTTTCTTTGGCAGTGTAGAGATTCCCTAAGTCATTTAGGCACTTCAGAAATAATTTAGCAGAGAAGCCCATCCTAAGGTGCTTGTTGCCACTGGCTCAGTCAGAGCTATCCCTGAATGCACAGTTACTCTGTTAAACATACTGAGTTTACTGGTAGGTAGAGTCTCAACTAACACTGTTTAGACTGCAAAAGACAGAGTGCCTCTGACTATTTTACTGTATTTGGCATGATTTCAGTGGGGATGCTTGAATGACTTCCTTAATTTGACCTAGGTTAGAAGCAAGGGGCTATGAGGTACCCACTGAAACAAAGTGCTGATCTGACTCTCCAGGCCTCCCACAGATTGAGTGCTTTAACTTGTACACCTTTCAGGAGAGCCTGAACAAAAGTTGTGGAGTTCTTTTGTTAGAACTCCTCTTGTTATAGCTGGATCTTGTAACCAGAATAGACCTTTTGACCATTTTTTTTTTCTCCTTCCCCCCTAGTCAACAAATGCAGTGTTGTTTTCATTAGTTGGATGCTGAAAGGAAACAAAGAGGAATTGTGACATTTGATTTCTGCTTCCTCTAATTTTTTCAGTGTTTTTTTAATATGAAATGTAAGAGTAGCCTTGATAGATCTAGGAGTTTCCATTTTAAAAAAAATTATTATTTCAGGTTTTTCATTTGGGTTTCATAAAGGTGTCTATAGAGCCCTCATGTAAATGCTTACCCTCAGTTCAAAAAGTTCTTAATAACACTCATACCTTCCCTCTGGATTGTAACTGTTTGAAATACCGAGCACTGTAAAAGTTCGTGTTGTGGAGTGGTATCTGACTACTGGACTGGATTCCTTTGGATGAAACTGAACTGGAAAATGTGCCCCAGCTGCCACTGTGCATTCAGTCTACAGCAGGAGGCTGCAGCAGATCCCTATAAGAGGCATATGCAAGTCTATGTTAGGATTTTGGTATTAGGAATGTAAATATTTTCCTTGTGTGCCATATTTCCTCAAATCCTTGATAATGGAGATGTAAATTGATTGCTCCTGCTTTGGGAATTTTGATGCCTGACAATGCATGTGAAGTGCTGACAAAGTTCTTAAGTCATGGCAGGGCTGTGCATTGTAGTTCTCTCCATCCTTTTGAACACCTCTGTAGGCACTCCATTGTCAGTAGGGTCTTTCAAGAGGCTTTCAGGATTGGACTTCTAGTCTATATCTTTTTATGTTAAGTTAAACAAGGATTGCTTGCCTTTTCTTATGTTATTTTGTACAATGTTTTCATGCTTCTGCCTCCTGCAGAGGAGAGCCAAGTAGTAAGTAAATCTTGTTTCTGCAACTGTGAACATTGAAAGTAAGTACAATATAGATTTGAGACTTATGGAAATAACACCTCTTTATATTTCTACCTTTTGAAGACCTTCCATTTCATAATAATTTCACTACATGAAGCTTATCTTAGCATCAGCTCCAGAAAAAAAACCAGCAGATACAGTTTCTGTGTAACTCTCCTAATTATGAAATTAATGACTGATGTGTTTAGAGAAAGATAGTTGTGCAGAGTGTTTTAATTTTCATATTGATAGATTATTTCTTTGAATTTCAGCTTAGTTCTTACCCTTGAAATGCAGAGTGAAGTGTGTCTGTGGTTAAATGTTTTGCCAGACACTTACCGCTCTTGTGTAAAAAAAAAACCTTGACTTTTTCTTTGTGAAATGCTGTGCACACTTAATATTCTTTGAAGCCTAGTCTTTTCTTACAGCAACTACCACATTTCATTTCACACATGAAGCCAGGAAGCTACTTGACTGAAATCTCATAAGATTACTTGGTATTGAAAGATTAATCATTTCTAAGCAGTAAAAAACCTCAGCTGCCCACCAAAAAAAAAGTTTTTCTCACTTATATGCTAGAAATGAAAAATCACAATTAATTGTTGGATATGAAAAAGTTTTTCTTTGGTAAAGTGTAAGTTCATTAATAAGCTGTTGTGCATAGGAGAAAAGTGTGCCCTAGAAGTTGGGAAGTTAGGCTTTGGTCTTCCGATTTAGTATACTGGTTCAGGGCAAATCTCAGGAAAGAATTTCACCTGGCTTGATTTTTTTTCAGCCCTAAGGCTTGCAATGCTAAAGAGTACATTGCTGTTTTAAGGTATTCCTAGGTATTTATTACTATGTGACTATGACTCTGTAGTTTAGTTAAATCTGCATGATATAATAAAAGTAGTGAAAGAGATTGTTTTTCTGTATATTAATTTTTTTTTTCTTTTTCACACAGATGAAGTACTGTTTTTTGTCCGGAAGTCTCTAGTGACACCTGTGGAGAGTATTTTTGAATTTTTTCTCCGACGGCTTACTACAAATGAGTTAAGCACTGTATGTAAATATTAAGACAGACATTGGTTTGGTATTGCTTGTTAATTTGATTTACCAGTATTCTTTATTTTCACATTGAATTTTTAATGGTTAGTAAGTCAATTTGCATTGACTTACTTTTCAAACTTTTGTTAACTTTTTCAAAAGGGCATAGTAACAGTACAGAAAAAAGTGCCTTGACAGGAAGTGTTTAATTTCTGTGGTACATATTCCTTCTTCTCAAATCTAAATAATGTAGTATGAAATTATGAGTATTGTATATATATTGCTATATCTTATTTGCTAGTACAGGTGTGGACATAGGATGTTATGAGACTTTTGGTACTCAGACTGCTCAACACATTTATTGACTGTCTTATTCCCCTATTTGGTCTGTGCTGTAGCCATTAAGTTCATACTCAAAAGAAATTTGTGACTTTTGAAGAAAAATTACATGGTGGTAGAAATTTGATTTCTTTATAAATACTCTATTGAATGTATCGAAGAATTACACAACTTCCTAGAGAGGAAGTGTTTCCTTCTTTAAAGAGCTTTCAAGTTGTATCAAGCTGAACATTCACAGTTGGAATTTAATGTTGATGAGGGGAATGATGTTATTTTTTGAAGAAAACAGATTTGTGAAAGTTAAAAAGGAGGATAAATTGTTTCAAAACTCAAAAGCAGAACAGAATGTGAAGAAGGAATTTTGGATGTGTGGTAAAAATACATTATGAATTTCAAGAGAGTGATATAGAGTAAGAGAGTATCAGAAGTTCCAAGATCTTCTGAAGATACATAAAAATTTGAAGATGTATTTTCTCTCAAAACTAAAAAGGAAAAATTCTTTCTTGCTGTGGTAACTTGAGATAGAAGGAGAAAACTTGCAAATACAAAAGGGAAACAAATAGCCATAAAACAAGCAAGATGTAACCATGAGAGATAATGTAGCTGGGGAGGAAGAGCCAGGCACACTCTGTGCTGTCATCCAATTACCAGGTTGGCTTTGAACACCACTTCTGACACTGACCTCAGGTCAGTTTGTACATGGCGTTCCTTTGTGCCTGGGAAGGGAAGTTTAAGTAAACTTAACAAATAAAGGATGTGGAAATTTGTTTCAGAATTGTTAATGTTTCTTCTGAGGCATACTCCAGCGATCTAAACCTAAAACCTCTAAGATGGTAAGAGTTTTTTTAGAATAAAAAAAACCCCAAACCACTGAATTAAGTAAACAGTTGTTCAGCTGCTTGACTGCTGTTGTTTTCTTTCTATTATCATTCTTACTATCAGTTTTCTTTTTTTTCAAGAACCTGCTCTTAATGTTTAAGTTTCCTCATTTTTAGGTTGGTGATCTGGATCGTTGTGACCTGTATTTAGCTTTAATTCCAGAGCTAGTGCATTTGTGCTTGCAAGTCAACCAGAAGAAGCTACCATCCATCAAGAGTTTCATTTTGTCCTTGACAAATGCATCTATTTGTAATCTCCAGGAGATGACTGGTGGAGAGGTAATGTTATTTACAATGGTGAATATTAATATAAAAAAGTAAATATTAATTAAAATAGTTATTTTTGTTTTAATGCTTATATAACATTTAGATTATAGATAAATTATTATAAATTACTATAAAAGCTTACTAGAAATGCAGCTAATTTTACAAATACTTTATAGCATACATTTATTTTGTATATTAGTGTAAATATATAAAGTGTGATATCATAAAAATAATGAAAAGTTTGTGTGAAAGTGTGTAAGTGTATATATATGTATGTGTATTCCATTAAACATCTTTGTCTGTGTGATGTTAATATTAAATATTTTTAGCAATGTATTTTTCTTACATTACACTTCCTAGAAGTTTATATAGCTTAAGCAAATCTTTTGTTGCACTAGTGAGCTATGTACAGTCAAAAACTGCTTCATCAAATATGATCCAATCTTATCAAGGGAATCTTACTGGGAAATTAAAGGGTGTTTTTCTGTTGAATTTCCAAGATGGAACATAGAGAGTCAAAGAAATTCCAGAAACAGCATTGCTTTGAGTTTTTGATATAGTTGTATGATAAAGTTACTAAATCAAGTATAGATGTATTTTCAAAACATTAAGAAATACTAATGTCTTTTATTAAAAGAGGCGGTATCTTTGGCATTTTATGGGTTGATCAAGAACAATTAACAATACATACAATCTTTTTAAGGTAGCATTTCATTTGTTTGGTTTACTTTTCTAAAGAAACAAGCAATTCTTAATTTCTTTTTTCCTTTGGTTATGGCTCTTTAGTCCATACTTTCAAAGTAAGCATTTTATCATTCAGGCCTAGTGTTCCCTGAGGTCCTAAAGTGCTGTCATGATGATTTCCTTAGTTGAGCACAACTTCAGTTTGAAAAGATAAAGAAAACAGTAGGTAATGGCAGATGAGAAGAATTTGTGCTCTAGACACCTGAAAGTAACTTGAAGATATTTAAAAAACATAGTGCTTTTAATACTGTTAAGGAACTATATGCTTATTGACATTACTTATTGAGACTTTTGATTTCATTTCACTTTGGATGTATTGTACAAAACAATCATAGTAGATTTTGTGACCCTCTAGCTTCTTGGACCAGTTAGCATTCAGCTGTCTTGTGTTGTGTCTATGACTGCTTGGACCTGCATCTTTCTTCTGATTGCCACCCAGCAATATAGTTTAGTTGCTACATGGGAAGATAGAAATGCTCCATCATAGTTGATCTGAGTGCCTGCAATTAATGCCTATGTGACTGTAATTTGCTAAATTTATCCTCTTTTCAGTGCGTGTAACCTGAGATTATGTACTGACTCAGAGAAGCCAAAGTTGTATTATGCATAGGGTTAGAAAATAGAAGGTTGCCGAATTGCCTATGATGCTGATGTGCAGATAGGAGGATCATCAAATGTATCTGTAGGTTATTTGTATCATTTTAGAAAAAAGACAGGCCTGAGTTCATGTATGATTTGGTTTTAATTAGGAGCCGAAGCTTAAAGAACAGATTAAAAAAGTATCTAGCATGGCTTCACTTACAGCCATTTGTGAGGTGATGGATCAGAAACCTGAAGCACACCTTGAATCTCTCCCTTCTGTGGATGCTCTGAAGAGATATATTTTCTTTTCTCAAAACAATGAAGTATTAAAGAAACCATCTTATATTGAAGAAAAAAGTAGGTATGTCTATGCTGTAGCGTCTTTAACACTCCAGAATAATTTTTATTAGGATGTAGCAGTGATTAATTAAGAAACTGGCTTTTCCTGTTATTTTCTTTGATAACTTTTTCCAAGATAAAAATGAAGAATTCTGAACACAAACTATTAATTGGGTTGCTCTTTTGCCTTAACCTTCAGATTTTAGAACATTAAATCAGCCATAATTTATCTGACCAAAGGCACTGCACAGAGCTGTGGGATATGTGCTAACCAGTGTAAATGGCAATTACTCCTGGGGAAGGGAAACTCAGAACAAGCCTGAGGGGCAAAACCCAAATGCTTGGTTAACAAAAAAAGGCTGCCAGCAGATAGTGAAGTTTCTACTAAACACTCTTCCAGATTTTATGATCAAAGAGACTGCCTGAGCTGTGAAATTACTTTTCTGTGTTTAGAAACTTGTGTATAGATTTCTTTTCCATTGCCATGTCTAGGCTCCTCTTCAGGCTGTGTAAATTTTAGCATCTAGAAGTAGCATAGTGAGTTTATATAGTGAAGCTGTTCCTGGTAGAACAGAAATATGCATGAGAAACTAATATATATATATTTATAAATAATATTCTCCTTACAGCTTACCTGAAGAAACATCTCAAGGATGGGGGAAAATTGTTGCACGTTATATTCATGACAAGTGGATTTGCCTTCGTTTTATTTTAAATTCATTTCCTGCACTGGCTCAAGAATATGAACAAACTTCACAAGTGTTATCTACAGTTGAAAGGTCAAGAAAAGTTCTAGAGTCTGCATTGGAAGCCCTAACTATTCTTCCATCAGACCAAGTTTTACCTGTGTTTGACTGCATGAAAGTCCTTGTTCCTAAGGTAAAAGATGAAACAATGCAACAGGACAGTACTAATAGTTCTGAGGGTGTTACTTCTAACAGTTCTTTCTTCTCTTTGTTTTCAGCTTCTGGACTCAGCAGAATCTCTCTGCATAGAAGCATTTGATTTGGCTTGGAAAATTATATCCTCTTTGAGCAACACACAGCTAGTATTTTGGTCCAATCTAAAAGCTTTTGTTCAGTTCGTGTTTGATGCTGAGGTTCTAGCTGTTGCTGCCAATGTAAAAGGTCAAGCATATACCAAAATCAAAGAGGTAGGTTTAAGAATTCATTTTGAGGAAGTGAATGTAAATTTTATCTGGATCTAAAAATGTATTTTACTTTGTATTTTTCTTTCAGCTATTGGAATGAATTTTTCATTTGCAAAGAGGTGTTAGTTTGCGAGTTCTTAGAACATATTGTTCTGGTAACAGGGAAAATGCTAAGTACTATTTCTTTAATTTTCAGACTGTTCAGTATCTTCTGCATTCAGCAAGACTTAGCTTTTGGTCTTTATTTTATTTTTACATTCAATATTTTGCTCATGATTTGCTATTGAATGAACCAACTGCTTCTTCAAAGGTTTGGGTTTTTTTCCTCTGAGAAGCCAAGGTTTAGAAAATATAGAAATCATAGTAATCTTTGAGTTCAATTTAATACTGCATGGTGGAACAGAACAGCCTCTGTTGTTAAGAAGGGAAAAGCCCAGGCACTCCAAAATTAGTTTTAATGCAGAAAAATTGATGCTTCCTAGCTATTTAAAATTCCTGTAATATCTTCATACTAGCCTTATGTGTCTTGAATTTAATCCCATTTATTTTCTATTTATACCTTTCAAGAATTTGCTTCAAGTGAACGTTACTGTCACCTATTTTAAACAGCAGATAACACTTCACATTTGTAGCCTTACTGTGGATGTTAGCCAAATAAGATAGTTACGGGAAGATCTTTCCAGTTCCTGGTATTTCTTCACTTTTTCTTTTAAAGATGATCTGTAATGGATAATTGGATGCGCAGAGCTGTAGTAACCAGAGCTGTAGTTTGTTTGGTTTTTTTTTTGACCTTAAAATTTTTTTAAAGTCTTAGAATAATTGTCTTAACTTCAGCATTAGTATTTCAGACGCTTTATAAGGTGTATTTTGCCAATGATGAGAGCTTTGAGTCTGTGTGACTGCTATCCCATTGTCTGCAGTGGGACATACCATGACAGCAGGCATCAAGGAGGTAATGAAGGTCTCCTGTACTCAACAAAGGGCATCTGGTCGAGCCACCTTCTGCCCCTTCATAAGAACATGAAGATAAAGTTCACAAGCAAGTGTCTACTTACATATATTCTTATCCCACTCCTTGGCAGTCTCTGTTGCCATTGACCCCTTGTGCAATGGTTACAATAGTTTTAGCAAAGGGAAAATAAAAATTGAACTGCCTTATACTGACTTGCCCCAGAAGCATAATTTAATTTTTTTCTGTTACAATGCACTCTGTCTTTTTAATCATGGTTAGAAGGGGTGGAACAAAGAGAATACTGCTATGGTAAAACCCAGAAGGGCTCCTGCAGGGCTGCCCGGAGCACAGTACTTTTAGGCTTTATTTCTTCTGGTACTTTTTCCTTTTTTGTTTTCTTTGTGACTTATTGAAATGTTGTTTGTGATAGAACTTAAATTTATTCTCTCTGTGTTGGACTTCCTCTATTAACGAAACAACCAATAAAATTACAGGGTATTGAGAAATATGTAGTAAATGCCATGCTGCTTCTCAAGTGAAACACAGTAGTTTAGTTATTGAGTTATTAGGAAAAGTATATTGCCTGTCTTTGCACTAAAAGGAAAGTTTGAATTCTTTATGAAAATCTAGAATTTTCTAGGGTGTTGGTTTTGGTTGTCTTCAGTGTGCCTTTGAGTATCTCAGTTGAGGCTCTTCATGAGCATCTTGATACTTTAATCCTCAGCAATTTGGAACAACTCTTTCTATAAAAACAGAGTTCCAGACAAAGAATTTTGAGTGCTATCAAAAGTGTAATTTTGCAGTAGGGAAGAGAAGAAGCTTTGTCTTGTAAGAACTGTCACATTACTTGGAAAACCATGCTCATGGGCAGCTCTAATTGATTATCCACTAATTTGTCCACTTTACTTCAACTGTGAATTCCAGCATGAATGTAACCTTTAGTTAAGAAGAAAATCAGTGAAGAGTATGGAAGAAATTGTGTAGTGTTTAATTTCTTTTTTCTACATTAGTAAGGATTGATTAAACCCACCTGATTTGTAATCACTGAATTAAGCTGAGGTTAATTCATTACAATTATTGGGAGATTCATGTAAGGCATCTATTGTTACTCCCATTTAAGCAAAGGGCAGGCCTATCTTTAGATAACAGCATGTGCTTGGTCAACTGTTGTCCATCCACCTTCCTTGTAGAATGAGGGATTTGTAGAGACAGCATTAACCTGAGCAGATCTAGGAAGCAGAATATCAGACCTGCCAAAATAGTGATCACTGCAATATTATTCTAATAATTCTAGCACTTCTGAAAACTAGATTTTTGAAGCTTTTATTCTTCTTTTCAGATAATTTTCATGCTCATAGATATGTCCACTACAAAGACCGGAGTCTTCAATGTAGTCCTTAGTCATTGTTGTCAATCTTGGATATTTCCCCCTGGCAATGATTCAAGTGCCTTCACAACTGCTTTCTTAAATGCTAGAAATTACTGTGAACTTATCACTGAGGCTTGTGTCTTTGGAACTGTATTTAGGAGAGATCAAAGGTATGTAAAAAAGCCAATAAATCTTTGCTATTGTATTTGTTACAATTTTATATGCTTTTCCTTCTTTTAAACTTTGAGTTATTGAAATAATTTTAGTATTCTCTTCTAATTTATTGCTTTGTCTTTTTCATCTGTGAAGACTTATTCAGGATGTGAATGCCTTTGTAGAAAATCTTGGAGAAAAATGTGCAGCAAATGTTGTTACAGAAAGGTAATGATTTTGAGGACACATTTTGCAACATGTGATCCATTGTTCCTTGTTTACGATTGATGCCACAATAGGAAGGATGCTGATTTTGAAATCAACTTCTTATGAGTGTATTCATAACCTTTAGTATTGGTAAAAGGAATATGCATCTCATTACATTCATAGGTCAAATACAGAAATGTTGCATATTTTCCAGAAAACTATGTGGTATTTGTTAGCATGAATGTAAACTACTTTCTCGTTGTTTCATCTCATAAAATTAACAATTTTTAGAATGCACTTTGCCGAGTGCTGCTGTGTACTTCATTGTCTACCTTATAGACAAGACATCAATGTGGCCAAATCTGAAGTTTGGCTTTTTAACAGTGGTTGTAGGCCTTTTTTAAATTTCTTTACTGGCAATATGTTCTGCTTCTAGTTTTTGAAATGAGGACATTGGCTACTAGATTATTGAATGCTCTTTGTAGCTTTACTTCCACCATTACTCAGTGGAAGAAAGTCAGAGAAGTGGTCTACTCTAACGTTAATAGGTGCTAAACCTTGAATTTCTAAGAATCTACTTCCACTTCTAGTACAGTAGTCCTGTATTTTTTCCCAAAAGCTTTTTGGTCTCCAAATATCTAGTTGTGACAGACTGCAGCTGTGTGGTATTTTGTTGTCTACAATGTTATTAATTTTATTTCATCATTAATTAATCTGGAAGGAATCAAATCTTTTGAACTAGAGTACATTGCAAGAACTGTAGCACAAACTAGTCGTTTAAAGATCACAGTGTACAAAGACTTTTTCTGATACAGCTATTACTGTTGGTAATTATTTTAAACACTTACTGGCTACTTGTAGATAGAAACAAAGGCAGTTTATCTGGAGCTCACTTCTTTTTCATTAGTAATGATGAACAAATCTTAAAGATCTAGTTATGGATATTGAGTATTGCTTCAATACAAACAATTTGATGACTACATATTCAAGATTGTTTTGTGCTTTATGATTTATCTTTATGTCTGAATAAATAGTTTGATTTATTTTTTTAATTAATATTTTACAGTACAAATCGAGATGATCACTACGTTCGTGTTTGTGCTATTAAATTTCTGTGCTTGTTGGATGGATCAGATACCTTGCATAAGACATTTATGGAAGACGTTTTCATCAAGCTACTTGATAAAGTAAAATTTATTTCTCTGTATATAAATGTAGTGTTAGCACAATTATTAAAATGCAGGATATTTACAGTTGACACAATGTATTGACAGTTGCTTGCATAGCCTTTAGATGGGCCCAGAACTAAATTCCCTTCCATCACACAGCAAGAGTTAATTCAGAAAAACCAAAATAGTCAATAAAGTCTTTTAAGTTTATCTTTTTAGCGGTTTTCCTAATTTCATGGGAAATTATACAAATTATAACCATTGTTCCATTAAAAATCATCCTTTAGGCTTCATCTTGAAGCACCACATTTCACTTAATTCAAAAGATAGTCTGCAATTGTTAAAGAATGCTGTTGTCTCCTTGGAAGACCTTAATAAATGGGATTAATGTAAAAGGTTGGGGTCTGATTTTCAATTACATCATAGCTGCTTATTCATTAGTACTAACGTACACTAAGTAGTGAGTTACTGCAGCAGCTATTACAACATCACCCGGGCATTCTGGTACTTCTGTCTGAAGAACAGAAAATGGGTAGCTTATTGATTTCCTCTTATCAATTTGTTATTGAAAGAAAGGAGTATTTGTGTTGTAATATTGATCAAGTGGAAAAAATGAGTTTTACATTTATTTCCTTCCACGCTTAAATGTGTAGCTTTAACATATAAAGTTTATTTCCATTTTAATACTAATGCAGAACTTGGATCACTAAATTATTTTGGTCTTAAAAAGTTAAAGAAATAGTTTTGAGTGTCATAATCAAAAACAGAGCATGTAGGGAAAGAATCTAAGCTATTTGAGAACATGTATGTCAAATATTTTTAAAGCTCCATTTCTCATCTATTTGCTTTCATGTAAAGCATCTTATTGCAGAATATCAATTTCAGTCTCAAACCTAGGGTTGTAGTTACAAGTGGATCTAATTAATAGCATGACTAAACCCATCGTTAAAATGTAGAAACTAAAATAGAAATGTTTTCATTTATATGCTCTTAGGATCTTTAGTTCTTTTATAACTAACTGACAGCTAGAGACTTCATGTTCCATTTTATGCAGTACTTCCCTGCTTTCAATTTTAAAGGAAGAATAGATAATAAACCTTTTAATTTGCTTTTAGGATGAACTGATATCCAGATCTAGAACACGCTATTATGCCAACTCCTTACAGCATAGAATTAAAAACCGGGTATGGCAGACTCTCTTAGTTCTTCTTCCACAGCAGGACCAGGTATTGTTCTTCACTATGAATTCTTAAATAAATATCTACTTTTTAAGAATAATTTGGTCATATAAACTGCATATGTTTATTTGCGGCCAAGTAGAAAAGGCCTGTAAATACTGTAGTTGATGTGGAAGTGTAGTCTGTACTGACTATATGATTTACTGTTTGATTCATAAAAATGTTGCTACTTTGTTAACACTCAGAAAATTGAGAAATAATAATTTGATCTGATTCTTCCTTGCAATAAAATACTTGAAAAGTATAAGTGTAGGGTTCTAAAATGTTTTCAGTTCTATAGTTATTTCTAATACTATGATAAAGCTGAGAATATGCTTTTATTTAGAACTTATTTCTTCCTGGAAATAACCGCAACAATAGACTAAATTACTACCTGATTTTGTTTTCTCAGAATTTTTTGTGTGGAATCCTTGACAGAGTTTTCCAGGCTGGATTTGGCAACAACCAAGCATCTGTGAAATATTTCATCGAATGGATTGTTATCTTGAGTCTGCATAAATACCCCCAATTCCTTAATAAATTCTGGGATTGCTTTTGCTATGTAAGTAATAACTTTGGCATTCACTTGAAAAGTGATTTGTACAAAAAGAGTACCGTTTATCTTCCCATACATTATTTTTTGTGTATTCCTGTTTTCCTTTAGAAGCAGTGGGTTGTTAAAGCAATTAACTTGGAAGTCAGTGTAGATGATTGTCTTAGACATTCAGAAATTCATGGTAGAGGTGGCTGAAGACAAGTGAATTCTTCTATATTTGAGTGATTTCCTTTTACAATGCTGTACTCTGATCAGAGTAGGGCTGGCTCAGTGAGCCGGTGTACTCTTTGCAGTTACCTTTGTAAGAACCTTATGGAATACATGGATGCTCTAGGTTCCGAGTTTCAGGAGATGCCACAGAGTCACTTGAGGTTTTCACATTCAGCTTTTGCCTTCTGTGTCTCATTTGTCAGTGGGAATGTGATTTATGTGACCCATGTTCTGTTTGCAGCTTCTCTCCCTGCGGTAATGTGGCTCCAGGGCTGGCGGTGGGGGTTCAGCTGTGGTCACATCATGATATTTTTATCAGTATCCTTGAATTTGTTAACATTGTGCAATTGGGCTGAGAGAAAATCCACATGGTTGCATCTCCTCCAGTGTATAGGAGTGTATAGATGTGACTTGCAGTGGTGCCTCAGCTGAAGCTTACTACTCATAGTTAGTAAATGCAGGTGTCTTCTTGCTTACCAAATAGCCTGTTTGCTAGTATAGGTTTTTTTGAGAGACAATCAGTAGGGCAAGAACTATAATTTAATAAAACATTTGGGAAACTCTATTCTTTTATTTCCTCAAAACTGACCACGATTTTAATACTTCAATGAGATGACCTTGCTTGCTAGTGGTGTGTGCTGTGATTTTGTTGTTTGGGTGGGTTTTTTCTGTACAGGGTAGAAAATTTCTCAGTTTACAATTTTGCTACTTTTTTTTTTCCCAAGTACATAAAGATGTCCTGTCTGCATTGATGAAAAATGCTATAAGGAATGTAACATTTTCCAATTTCAGAGTTCCTTACAAGAATTCAGGCAGATGGAATTGCTGTCATTTTAGTAGATGTGTTAGGAAGAATTAAGAATATAAACCTAGTATTTCAGTAAGTTTTCCTGTGGAAACACTTAGTAATTTAATAATGTTGATATTACTGCCTCTGTAGCACACGCTGTGAAAACTTAGAGTATAATATTCATATTTCTTGTTCCCATTTTCTCTAGGATGAAGATAAGCTGAAAACAAGCATCTGCACCTTTTTATCAGTGTTATCACATTTTGACATCATTCTTCAAAATACTTCAGAGAAGGTCAGTTTGACTAAGTGTTCATTGTTTTAATGTTGCAGTAGCAGTGTTTGTGGGTTTCAGAAGTAAATGCTGTTGGTGCAGTCTGTTCGCAAAACCATTTTTTGATACTGAAAACACAGACTCTTCTGTCTCTGTGACATATTGGACTTGGGAAAACTAGATAAATGGAACATGTTCTGGATACAGAGCCTGATTACCTGTGAGATTTTCTGATCTCTGATTACCTGTGAGTAGAATAGCTGCTACTCCAATTTTAACTAAACATGTGCATGTAAGTGCACCTGGGTTTGTTATTTTTCTTGCTGTTCATTCTTAGTCTTCATGAAATCAGGAAGAGATAATCTGTTTTCTCTATGAAACAAGAGCACTCTAGATACTTTGGCAGTAGGTAGTCCATATTACATTCGGAATCTTTATGTGGAATTCTCAGTACTTTATGGAACTTTAAAGTAGGAGGTGAAATATGGTCAGATGCTACATTTAGGTCAACCACTACATATCTGTGTTAATCCAGACAGTTCTTATTTTTATACTGTTTGCATACATTTGCAAGATCTGCTTGCTGAGTGCTGGAAAATCAGAAGTTCTTGATGGTTTCCATGTATCAATTTGCTTTAAAAAATGGAGTTCTGCATACATGCACAAAACATAAATGGGACTATAAGGCTGTGCCTTAATGAGAAGGAAGAAATTAAATCATGATCGTGTCTGAAGCCTATATTTGCACATCTAAGTGCTGTTAAAGCTTTGGACTTAATGAAAGCTTGTTTTTCAGGCTACTTTTGCTCTTCTACTTTTAGACTTTATATCTTTTTTTTTTTTTAGGAGCCAGCTTTGAAGAAAGCCCTGATAGTTGTTCTCCGGTGGTGTTTCAACCACAACTTCAGTGTTCGACTTTATGCATTAATTGCCCTTAAAAAAATCTGGGGTATGTGCAAAATGTTGCACGTGGAAGAATTTGAAGCACTGACACCAGTTATTGAATCTAGCCTTCAACAAGTGGAAAACATGCATGGCACAGGGTTAGTAGCTTTTTTGTGACTTAGTTAATAGAACCACTTTCAGCAGTTGTGATTTCCTAAAGCAGCTCATGATAATATTTTAGGGGAGGTGTGTTCTGTTTAAAAGGAAACCAAGATTTGAAAATTGAAACCTTACTATCAGCAAAGAAAATTAATTTATAATTCAGTGTAGCACTGAAGTCTGGAAGCACCACAGGATAAACTCAAGGCATGTTTCAGCTATGCTTCAGCAGTTTAGAGGAGGGGGTAATAAAAAAGTGGCTGTCAGGAGTGCTTAATTTTCTTATCTGATGGGTTTTTAAGGAATCAAAATAATTCCTCCAAACTTCTTGGTACCATTAAATTCTCAAATATAAAATCTGAAATGTTTTCAACACTAATATTTAAAAAAAACTTCTGTGGGAGAAGAATGGCTAGAGACATTAATATTGGGTGATGACTAAATGAACTTTACAGAAGAGTGCGTTTCTACTCACTGTTTTAGAAATACAACAATTCAGTTAAATTTTGTACTGTGTGTGTTTGTGTCTTTCTTTTTTTAGTACTGTTTTTACAAGTGACTAGCAGTCATTTAGGATTTCTGGTAATATTGTCAGACAGTGTAAGCTTGAGACTGCTGCTTATAGGCCTTTTTTTTCCCATCCCTTGATCAGAGTCCCTGTTAGATCACTCATGTCAAGACATGGGATGGAAAAAAACCAGCAGAGGTGGGGTCTGTCCTGTTTCATTTATCCCTTTTTGACAGCTAATGTTGTCACTGAACAGTAGGGCCAATATTCAGTTCCCTTCAGAGGCCTAGTTGGGATACTTATTCTTGTGAAACTTGTTTCGTTCAGTAAGAATTTTGAGACCCGTTTCATGGTTTTCTTGAGATGTAAATAAGAGTTATTTCCTGAGTGGGGTTCTTTCTGGTTTTTTTGGTTTTTTTTTAAGATGGAATCTTAATTGTTAAGATGATGAAGTATATAGTAAATACAATCAGATTGCCATATTCCACTTTAACAATCACAAAAATTCCCAGTATGTTGCCTTTGTTGTGTATCTTGCATTACTTTCTGCAATTGCAGGAATGCTAGAAGGAACTGGCAGCGAATCCAAGATCATTTCTTCTTTGCAACATTTCATCCACTTGAGGATTACAGTCTAGAGGCAAGTCCAAGACACTTGCTAGTCAATGTAATTTTGCACTTTTACAACTAGGTTTTTTTCTTCCATTGTATGTTCTAATGTAGGATGAATAACAATCAGCTATTTTTCATTGAAAGTCAGAAAAATCATTTTGCTAAAGTTGTGATGGATTTTTAGACTATACTTAATTCTCTAATTAATACTTCATTAAAAATGTGTTTCAATTAGGAATAAATCTATGTGATTAATGTGACCATCTATGTGGGAGTTAAGTTTTATGTTTGTGGCTGGAAAAGTGAAGATCATCTAATTAATCAAATGTAGTTTGTTAGAATTTTTGAAAAAACAGTCTTAGAAGTGACTTGAGATTGCTTAACTGAATCGTTGTTTAATATGAATGGGGTACAGATATATAACTCCTAGAGCATCTTTTTCACCTATCCTTTTTGCCATAGCTTAAATAACTGAGAGCTGAATACATACTGAAGGAGGGCAAAGTAAAAATAAATGTTCAGATAAAAGTAAGAGAGGAACTAAGCTGAAAATAGCCAATAAAAGTGAATATGAAAAGGGATACATGGTCTGGCACAAACAGTGCTGTCTTTCAGAGAAGGGTTTTTTTTTCCTTTCTTTCAACATACATTCTGTGAGATATTTTTTGTGAACACTTAAGTATGTTAGATATGAGTCAGGGTGCATTTTCACCTTAATTTGGAGGGTGTGTTGAAATAAATAAAATGTCTGCAATTTTCCTTCATCGTGTTCAGTCTTTGCCTTGCGGTAGGTGCTTGATCCTCCTTGATAGGTCATGGTTAGCTGTATTGGTACTGCTGAGTTGGATTTTGCCCCTAGATTTTAGTGCTTTTGACTTTATTCCTTTGGCATCTAATTAATCTGCATTCTGCACTAGAAACTCATAAGGGCATCTGAAAGCTCTTTCATAAAACACTTTCTTAAGGCTGGCTGAGAAGCATAGCAGTGATTCTTTGGTATTCTGGAATTTCAGAACAGCAATCAATGTAGATCCTTAGAAAAGGTCTAATCAGAGGGAGAAAGTTTGGGATAGCACTGTATGTGAAGTTATGAATATTGAGAGATAGAAAATTATATTAAGTACCAAGAAAAATAAGTGTTAAAATCACAGAATACAAGATACAAGATGCGAGTGATGACGTTAGCAGATGTTAGTTTATTATTTGCCCAGAGAGGTTGTGGATGCCCCCTCTCTGGAGGTATTCAAGAACACCAGGCTGGACAAGGCGCTGAGCGGCCTGATCTAGTGGGAGGTGTCCCTGCCTGTGGCAGGGGGGTTGGAACTCGATGATCTTTGAGGTCCCTTCCAACCCAACTATTCTATGATTCTGTCTGTTTGCTTTAGTAGTTCTCTGCTAATAACACTGTGTTGTATTGCAGACAATATTTTACACCATTCCTCGTCTTTCGGAACTTGCTGAGGATGAATGGATCTCAGTTGCTAAATTTGACAGGTTCACTGACATTCATTTGCCACCAACATTTCAGTGGTATCGTTCCGGGACAGAACTTTGTGATCTGAAGCCAAGTGACTGGTCTCAGCAAGACATGGGTAAAATACATCTAATATATATTAAATATAATAATTTGCATATAGTAGCTGTATATAACTGTCACGGTTTAAACCTGGCCAGCAAGGACCACGTGCAGCTGTTCAGTCAGTCCCCCCAAATCTAGAGTAGGGAGAAGAGGGAGAAAAGGGGAAAAGACCTATTCATTGAGATAAAGGCAATTTAATAAGACAGTAACAAAAGAATAATAATGATGATTAAAAATATACAAAATGGGTGATGCAGTGCAGTTGCTCACTGCATGATGATCACTTGCCTAGCTCATCCTCAGCAGTGATGGTAGATTCTCACCTCCTGGGAAGCCTCAGTTTACATACTGAGCATGATATACATGGTATGGTATTCCTTTGGCCAACTTGTCCTCTCTGTGCTTTATCTTATGTCCTGTAGAAAACTGATCACGTTCCTTGACTTGATATAAACATTAGTTAACACCTAAAATAGTATGTGTTACAGACATTCTTCTCATACTTAATCCAAAACATAGCAGCTACTAGGAGGAAAATTAACTATCTCAGCTGAGAACAGGACAATATCAGTGTTCAGTCTGTTCTCTTGTCATGTCCTGATGGAGTAGGCTTGTATCTGTGAGCAGAGTATGTCCCATAGAAAGAGTAGATGACTGATTGTGTCAACAGTGTTACTGTAGAGATAATCTTTACTCAAGTGGTAGTTTCACTACCTTTTGCAAAGCCATATGACTAATACTTGGTTTTATAGGTTCAAATACAGTTGAAACAGATAGCCAGACAGAATGGACTGATGTTCAGAAGAAGATGATACCCTGGAAAAACAGTACTCCTAGTTTAGACCTAGAAATGGCATTTCAGGATCGTGCTGCTAAGCTTGGTAAATCAAACAGCAGGTTGATTGTGGTGGCTTCACTTATCGACAAACCTACCAATTTAGGAGGTAAGGGTTATTGTGCATTTTTAAACTTTTATTTTAGACCTTAAAGCCCTTATTGCCTTATATTACTTCTGATGCTGATAATTAGAAAATTATTTAAGTACTGCTCAGAGAAACAGATCATTGTGCTGGGAAAAGCTGGTAACTGAATACTAACTGCTTCAGAAGAGAAGTGATCTTCTATAGTTTAGTATTAAAGAAAAAGTAGAAAGTACACATAGCATGCATTAAATAGAACTTACCTGAAAATTGTGCTTTATTTCTTACTGATTTTTATATTCTTTGTTAAGGTGGATTTTTTAACTGTGCATGATGTTGAAGGAATTTATTTCCTTTTAGACTTATTTTTGCAACAATTAAACTGAATGTTTTGGTTATCGGACAGGAAAGTGCCCATTCCTGATTAAGTACTCCTTCACAGTGCTGTGCAAACTGATATATTAAATCCTGCAAATACTTTACAGCATCGTGCTTGCTATTGTCAACAGTTGAAATAACTGCACTCAGTCTGTTAATGAAAAACAAGCCCACAAGCTGGAGCTGTCTGCAGTGTAATGCCGTAATGTGTCACTCTCTTAAGCCTTTCATTTACCAGATACTGAATCCCTGCCTAGACTTTTACTTTACATAATTAGTACTGTGGAACCATGTTGTCAGATATAGTCCTTTCCTAATTTTTATCTCTCTGCTGAGTCATCCAGTACATTTTTTTCTCATTAAAGGTGTGACTTTAAACAGATTTAAGAATCGCCTAGGACTGTTGAAAAATAGGGGTCAGAAATAAATTCTTTCTTGGAGTCTTCCTCCATTTTCGCTTGCTAAAGTATTTCTGGCTTTATATTTGTTTTCTGCATAACAATGATGGAAATTTTTCTGTTTGTAGGTTTATGTCGTACGAGTGAAATATTTGGGGTATCTGCACTAGTCGTCAGCAGTCTTCATTATGTACAGGATAAACAGTTTCAGCATCTCAGTGTTTCTGCAGAGCAGTGGCTCCCCCTTGTTGAGGTGAATGGAAATACTTTAATAGCTGTACTGTACATATTCAGCTCTTCAGGTGCATAGTTTAGAGTCTTACATTACTTTTTTTTCAAAATGAACTTTCTATTTAACAGAAACTCCTGCTGTTAGCTGTGAGACTCAATCTTGAGTGTTTTTGAACAAATTTTGGGTCAACCTCATAAAAAAGAAATTAAATATTTCAAATTTCTTACAGCTGTGATGCACTGGTGATGTGTTATGTATTTTTAAATCTTTCTCTCTGTTTTATAGTCAACGCTTCATTTATCTTGCTTGTTCCATTATTTTTGTAACTCTGTGGGGATAGTCCTTGAGTTTGTCTGAAGGGTAATCAGTGCCAAGCTTTTAGAATCTGTTATCTAGCTTACAAAAATAAGAGTTTCAATCTATATGTTTAGTATCTGGGAGGAAATGTTTGTGATGCTTCATAATAGTATTTTTTTCAAGCTTGGATTTGTTTAAATATCTGAAAATTCAGTGAAAAAATTACTCTTTTTTTTTTACCAGTGTTTATTTTCACCCTGTAAAGAATTTTCTAGGGCAGAGGATATCTGTAGAAGAGAATGCTGATGAAAACATGTTGTGCCTAATGTCTGTACAGAATGTTGATGTTGCTTGTAGAAATTGGTATTTAACTAGAAATAAGCAGTTTGGAGTGTAGGATGAAGACAACGAAGAAATTCTGCACTGCAGGCTGTCACAGGTTGTAAGTGAGGCGT
>VZTY01033810.1:247028-286774 GCA_013400935.1 Turnix velox
GACAGGCTGAAGGAGTTGGGGTGGTTCAGCCTGGAGAAGAAAAGGCTCAGGGGGGACCTCATAGTAGCTTATTGAAAACTGAAGGGGGCCTACAGAAATGCTGGGTTAGGACTTTTTAATAGGGTACAGGGTGGCAGGACTTTGAGTAATGGATGCGAATTGGAAGAGGGGAGATTTAGGCTGGATATAAGAAACAAGTTCTTTACTGTGAGGGTGGAGAGACACAGGTTACCCCGAGTGGCTGTGGATGCCCCCTCCCTGGTGGTGTTTAAGGCCAGGCTGGATGAGGCATTGTGGGAGGTGTCCCTGCCCATGTCATGGAGGTTGGAATTAGATGATCTTTAAGGTCCCTTCCAACCCAAACCATTCTATGATTCTATGGTAAAGGTAGATTTAGAGTGAAAGTGATTAATGGAAACAGCAGACCTTGGCTTAAAGCTTCTCCCAGCTATGTACACTGCCACTCCAGTCTTCCTCACCAAGGTAAACAGTGCCACCCTGCTTCAAATATTAAAGATGAAAGCACAGGACAAAGGAACAAGTTTTTGCAATACAAGCCTGGGCTGGGAGGATTTGAGAGAAAAAGTTATCAGTTCCTTTAAGAAGGCAAGCCTCGGATAGCAACAGAGGGGAGGCTACTTGAGCAAATTGAGAGGACAGAAAACTACTGGAATTGCAGGGCTGCAGGAGGGCAGGTCTGTCTCTCCTTCTAGGACAAAATGTTTTTCAGACCTTTTTACATGTAGCTTGTCTTCCAAATGTAGTTCTCATGATTGCTTTATTCTCTTCTAATTATTAGCATAGTTTTAATTACTGATAAACTTTGGTGTCTTCTGGTGTGCTAATTCTGAAAGAGGGGGGAACATTTCCAGTTTAAGGCCTGGATCAGTCTTGACCTGGAATTAGTCTTGCTCTCATAGCAAGACCTCACTGAATGTGAAGTGGGAAGCTAAACTTCTCTGCTGTGCCAGCAGCTTCACACCCTTGTCATTTCATGTACAGGTGTTTTATTTCACTATATGCACATAGTTTTAAAATAAAGTCAGAGGAGGAGTCTTTAAATGTTCGTTGTTCAGGGACCAGTGAATTAAAGATGAAGTGCTCCACTGGCTTTCCTAAATCAAAGCTTAGTCAGAAGTTCAACAAGGCCAAGTGCNTTCACCCTGTAAAGAATTTTCTAGGGCAGAGGATATCTGTAGAAGAGAATGCTGATGAAAACATGTTGTGCCTAATGTCTGTACAGAATGTTGATGTTGCTTGTAGAAATTGGTATTTAACTAGAAATAAGCAGTTTGGAGTGTAGGATGAAGACAACGAAGAAATTCTGCACTGCAGGCTGTCACAGGTTGTAAGTGAGGCGTATCAGGCAGCTCTCCTTCTTTATTGGGAATGGATTCTGGATTATAATAATTATTCACTTTGTCCCTATGCAAGTGATCCTTTTACATTAGATGTAAGGTTTGTAGCTGTCTCAGGCATAGAAAAGCCTTTGTTCATTTCATTAGGATGGAGTACATTTTTGTGGCATTAACTTAACTTTTTATGCTATTGCCAAAGAGCTTTTTTATGGACAGAATATTTGTGGATATGATTTGTCTTTAAAAATGTCCAGGTAAATTTGATTTTTACAGAACTTCAGAAGTTTACAAATGGCAGTATTAAAATACTTATTTATTACTCTCTCCTTTTGATGGATAGGTAAAACCATCTCAGCTTGTTGATTATTGTCAGCAGAAAAAGATGGAAGGCTACACTATTATTGGTGTCGAGCAGACAGCTAAAAGTTTTGATCTCACAGAATATTGCTTCCCAGAGAAGTCACTATTACTGCTGGGGTAAGAACACACAGTATTTTGCAAATGTATGGCTTGCAATCCATCCCTTGTGTTAGCCTGAGTTGGAATGCAGCCCTGAAGAGAAGGATTTAGGGATGTCAGTGGATGAAAAACTCAACATGAGCCGGCACTGTATGCTTGCAGCCCAGAAGGCCAACCAAATCTTGGGCTGCATCAAGAGAGATGTAGCCAGCATGCTGAGGGATTTATTTTGCCCCTCAGCTCTGGTGAGATCCCAGCTGGAGTATTATGTCCAGTTCTGGAGCCCTCCTCGTAAGAAGGACATTGAGCTCTTGGAGCAGGTCCAGAAGAGGGCGATGAAGATGATCAGTGGGCTGGAGCACCTCCCTTGTGAGGACAGGCTGAAGGAGTTGGGGTGGTTCAGCCTGGAGAAGAAAAGGCTCAGGGGGGACCTCATAGTAGCTTATTGAAAACTGAAGGGGGCCTACAGAAATGCTGNTTATTGCTTTAAAAACTAATCCCTTGTCCTTATGCAGTTACGTTGAGGGCAGGTGCCTAATTTGTATTTTGATGCTGTTGTGACTTTTATATCTCCTGCTTTCTATAACACTTGTCTTTTCCCATGTATAAGTTATTGTTTCTTCTTTACTAGAAATGAACATGAAGGAATCCCAGCAAACCTAATTCACCATCTGGATGTCTGTGTGGAAATTCCTCAGCAGGGCATAATTCGATCACTCAATGTTCACGTTAGTGGAGCTCTGCTGATTTGGGAGTACACAAGGCAACACATGATCAAGCAGAAACAACAAAAATAACTGCCAAGAGTATTGTGCCTTACAGTACATGCAGCTGGGTAACTTCCTATGGTGCTACATCAAATTTGGAAGATGAGACACAAACTCAGGGTGAACAAGGATTCTTATGTTTTGCATGTTTTGCTCTCTTGTAGTTGAGACTGATTTTTAAATGCCTTATTCATACTTTACCTCCTCAAATAAACCATTGCATTGGAAATAAATATTCTTTATATTGTATGAGGTGTGTGTGATTTCCTGTTAGAACATCAGCCTGGTACCAATCTCAGCCTCAAAACACAGGTGTTTTACTGCAGTTTGACTGATAACCACACTGGAAACTTAAGGGGTGCCTTCCTACAATCACAGTCAGAACTTCCTGTAGCAAATGTATTTGATGCCTCTAGCATATAGATGTACTGGATTATATAATTTCAGCAAAGTAAATTAACTTACATTATTACATTAAAGCTACACCTTGTTTAAATGCTTCCCATCATTGACTACTAATCCTGCTGTAAACAGTCTGTATCCTGAAGTGCAGCTGCATCAGTAAGGTGATCAAAATAATGAAATCATACTCAAGTCCAGAATGTGAGAATTATAACAACCAGCTGCCCTACTTCTAATAGCAATACTGCTTGAGAACGGACCATTATAGCTGGTGTAAAAATCTGTAATGCTTATTAAACAACACCGTACTCAAAATATGCATTATATGTATCATATGCATGGGATACATTACATCATCTACAGCCTGCTGTTTTACAAACTGTTTAACTGGTATCTGTGATTTACATTATACCACCTTTGACAAAGAGGGGAAAGTAGAATGGATTTTTTTAATGGTTGACTCATTGAAAAACAGTTTTTGTTGTTCTTTCAAGTATGTACATTGCACTGTTAAATAATTTTTTCCTAGTGAAACAATTTGACTAATTAGTCATTCAAAACCTTAGATTTGTGAACAGCCCTCTATTGTCTTTCTTTGACTTACACTCATGAAAAACTGTGACCATCTTTTTGCAGCAGACATGTGAGACCTTGCAACAGGAAGAGCAGCCTGCTTTTCAAGGAGACAGGTCACCAGTTCTTCAGCTCAAGCTGTTGCTTTCTCGTGCTTCTTCCTTCCATAGTTGTTCTCACTGGATTTATTTTGAGAGCAGAGTCCCTAAGACTTTCCAGCAGCTTCTGGAGGATGATAGCCTTCTGTTTCAAGTTTCTTTTTATATTTTAAAAAGTCTCTTCTTTTGTCAAAATATTTAACCTGTTTAATAAGAGAAAAGATACTCTTTAGAAAAGACACTAGAGAAATGGGCTTTGTGCATCACAACAGGACTAAGGAATAAAGTTTTTGATCAATGAACTTAGGGATTTTTAACTTAATTGGATAGTTAGGAGTTTCTTGCTGTCCTGAAACAGAAAGTTAAAGGGTGGAGTGAGGTTTTTTACCAATCAAAGTTAACTTCAGTTTCCTGTCATAACCACCCCATTACTGCCACAGATGTCTAGTTGCTTTGCTGTTTTCAGTGCTATAACAAAAATTACTAGTAATTCAAAGACCAGTCCAGCTGCTGAGTTTGATCTCAGTGAACTAAAAAAGCCCAAAGAAGTTGCATGGTAGACTGATGGTTTATAGGAAGATCACACTGCATGAAGGCCATTCTTACACTCAAGAAGGTATGAGATGCCAGTCTTGGCCTGTGTATCACCTCTTATCTGTACTAGCTTTTCGAGAACTGTTAATTTCTATGCACTTCTGTAAGATTTTGTTTTCATTTAACAATAAGCCTGTACATCCATATAAGTTATATATTTACCTGAACGTTTGACATTGTATTTTCTTTTGTCTTTATTCATTGTAACTTACACTATTGTCCATAGTTCCTGGACCGGGTGGTGTTCCACACAGGACTTTTAATTCCCCAGCAAGACTAAAAACATGCAAACGATGTTATGTGTGATAAAGGAGCCATGTTATCAATGAGAAGGGGCAAGACTGCAAAAGTTATGCAGTTACAAAATGATTACAGTTGGAAGGACCCTGTCCTGGACAGGAACATCAGTCCTGAAGTGGCAGCTGCTATCATTAATGCGGTAAACATAAGGAGTGGGTCCAGCACAGAGACACGAAAATGGTCAGAGAGCTGGAGCACATCTCCGATGAACACAAGCTGAGAGAGTTGTGTTTGTTCAGCTTAGAAAAGGCTCTGGGGAGACCTCAGAGCAGGAGAGGTGGGAAGGGATGTTTTACAAGGGAACCTAGAGATAAAAAGAGGGATAGTGTCTTCACTGGAAAGAGGTATATTTCGATTAGCTGTCAAGAAAATTCTCACTCTGAAGATGGTAAGGTACTAGAACAGGCTCCTAGAGAGGTTGTGGATGCCCCATCACTGGAAGCGTTCATGGCCGGGCTGGATGGGGCTTTGAGCAACCTGGTCTAGTGGGAGGCGTCTCTGCCCAGGGCAGGGGAGTTGGAACTAGATGACCTTTAAAGTCCCTTCCAACCCAAACGGTTCTGATGCCATCACCCGTCGCAACCGCTGACAGCAGGGCCCTGGGAGGCCGGGGAACGCGCTCACCCACCCACTGCTGGGGACAGAGGGACTCGAAGGACACCCGAAGCTTCTCGCACTTGGAGGCGTCGTCCGCGTGCCTGTCCATGCACTGCCAGAACTCGTCGCGGGCCCCCCAGCAGGCCTTCCTCTCCTCCATCGTCGGCGCCGCCATCTCCGCCTCCCACCCGCGCCCACCGACAGTGGGTTCCTCCACAAGCGGGACTCGACGGCCTTCCTGCCCGCAGCTGTCCCAGGGCAGCGGGGGGAAGAAAGCGCTGCCTGAGGGAAGGCCGAGCTCCCCGCTCGGTGGCGCGGGGAAGGTCACGGTGGCGGAAGCAGTACCGGGCGGCGCTTTACCGAGTGCGCAGCCGCGGCCTGGTTAGGGGCGGTTACGGGCGCGCTTGTTCCGCCCCTTTCTGGGAGCTCTGGTCTCCCTGGGGGTGGAGCGGACGGTACCATTCTGGGAGCTGTGCGGACCCGGCAGGGAGTCTGCCCAGAAGCCCTCCCTGAAGGCTTTTATAGAATGGTTTGGATTGGAAGGGACCTTAAAGATCATCTAGCTCGAACCCCCCTGCCATGGTCAGGGACACCTCCCACTAGACCAGGGTGCTCAGTGCCGTATCCAGCCTGGCCTTAAAGACTTACAGGAGAGGGCATCCACAACCTCTCTGTTCTGGTTTCTCACCACCTTCACGGGTGAGTTGTGGGTCGGTACTGAAAACCCCGGTGACTCTTGGTCGCAGTGAGTCAAAAATGGTTCATCCTGTGGTGTTTCCTCGTGTTAATCAGTCCCCAGAGCCAGGGAAATGGTTTCCACATTTGCCACCTGGAAACATGGAGTGGTTTTGAAGCAGTGACGTGTGTTTCCATAGCAGGACACTGCGGTCTGGGGAAGACTGGCAGTTTTGCAGGTAGTTTGATCTGCAAAATGGGTCACAAGCAAGAGGTCTGCCCTGTCTTGCAAGGATGGCACAGTGCTCTGGTACAGTGCTCTGGTACAGGTTGCCCAGAGAGATGATGAAGGCCCCATCCCTGGAGACATTCAAGGCCAGGCTTGATAAGGGCATGAGCAACCTGATCTAGTGCAAGATGTGCCTTCTTACTAAAGGGGGTTGTGCTAGATGACCTTTAAAGATCCTTTCTAACCCAAGACTTTCTATGATTTTGGCAGCTGGGACAAATCTAACTGCAAGGTGCTCACCCCCTAGCAGTTCCCTGGCTGGCAGCTTACCAGGAGCTTGTTTTGGAGATGATAGTTTTAACTACACAGTGCCACCAGAGGGGATGCAGTACTGGACCTGATGATCACCAGCATGAGTGAGGTAATGGGTGACTTAAAATTGGAGGTAGCCTTGGCTGCAGTGATCATGCAGTGGTCATGCTCAGTGTTTGCAGCCTGAGGGGTATGGGTCAGATCAAAAGTAGAGTTTGAGGAAGGCAGGCTTCCAGCTCTTCAATGAGTTATTCAATACGACCTGCTGGGAAACTGCCCTCAGGAACAAGGGAGCAAAACCAAGCTGGCAGATCTTTAAGGACATTTTCCTTAGAGCAGAAGGCTACTCAGTCTCGAGGTGTGTGAAATCAGGAGAGCAAGGCAAGGGACTGGCACATCTGAGCCAATACCTGCCGATTAAAATAACGAGATGCACTCCTAGTGGAAGCAGGCACAGGTATCCTGGAAAGATTATAGGGATGTTGCCCAGTTGTGTAGAGATAGGGTCAGGAAGGCCAAGGTGTGGCTAGAGCTGAACTTAGCAAGGGATGCAAAGCATACTAAGATGGGCTTCTACAGGTATGTCAGTTTAAAAAGGGAGGTTAAAGAAAGTGTATGCACCTGATGAGCAGGACTTGCAAACTGGTAACTATGGCTGAGGAGAAGGCTGATGTCTTCAGCAACTTTTTTGCCTCAGTCTTCACTGGCAACCCCACTCACCTCTTGAGTAAAATGGACTGTAAAGCAGGGACTGAGGGCGAGAAGTCCCTTCCACTGTAAGAGAAGCTCAGGTTTGTGACTACCAGAGGAACCCAAACATAGAAAAGTCTTTGGGACCTAACGAGATGCATGCCAAAGTCCTAAGGGAACTGGCTGATGGTTCACAGGGCCAAGTGCAGGGTCCTTGTGAAAACCATATCAATGCAGGCTGGGGGATGAAGGGATTGAGAGAAGCCTTGAGAAGGAGGACTTGAGTGTGTTGACTGAGCAGCGCAGCATTAGCTAGCGATGTGTGCTTGCAGCACAGAAGGCCAAGTGTATTCTGGGCTGCATCAAAAGAAGTGTGTCCAACAGATCCATCTGCCTCTCTGCTATGCTCTTTTGACATCCCACACAGACTACTGCATCCAGCTCTGGAACCCCCAACATAATAAGGGCCTGTTGGAGTGCATCCAGAGGAGAGCCACAAGGATGGTTAGCATGGTGGAGCACCTCTCCTATAAAGAGAGGCTGAGAGAATTGGGGTTGTTCAGCCTGAAGAACAGTGCCTGAAGAACAGGGAGATGTTATTGTGAGCAACCATTACTTAAAGGTGCTCTACAGGAAAGACGGGATAACTTTTAGCAAGGTCTGTTGCAATAGAGGTAATGGTTTTAAACTAAGATTTAGACTATAAAGAAGAAATTTTCTACAGTGTCGGTGGTGAGGCACTGGGACAGGTTGCTCAAGGAAGTATATTCCCATCCCTGGAAACATGCAAAGTCAGGTTGGATGAGGCTCTGAGCAATCTGATCTAGCTGAAGATGTCAGCATGAGATGGTGATTCTGGCTGGTGGCAGTGGTGGGCATATTTTTAGGTTCTTCCAAGTGGTTCACTTGGTCTGGTACAAGAAAAGATATTTTAAAAGAGCACCAAGAATTTGCATTTAGTTCAGGAGTGCCCCCTGCAAGCCAGATAGATTTTGAGGGGATTTCTGTTTGTCAAAATACATGGCCAACCCCTTGGAAGGTATACTTTGGAGGAAAGTGAATGCCACTGCTGCTGTGCACAGTAGAGTTCTCATCCCTGCCTGTTTGCTTAACTGCCTTCTATTTGCTACAATATGGCAGATAAGAGATAGAAATGCAGTAATTTAATTTCTAGTACAGCAGGGTGTTTTAAGGTGAGTGGACGTCACTACAAAAATAGAACTTCATTTATTTTTTTTGCTGAATAGAAGGAATATAGAAGTAAGTTTATAGTAAGACTTACTTATGACCCTTCTGTGCTCAAGCTTTTGCAAAGCAAGTTTTTACAAGCATGAATTTTGAAAATGAGTGCTAAGTCTCAACGCTGGAACATAACAATAGGAAATGTCAGCTGCGTTTTAAATTTCAAAAATTTATGGTGCATGCAGTATGCTTTAGTTACTGCATTCATGAAACAGAGGGGATAATGTGATTATATATAATTAGTCACAAAGGCCAAACAGTGCTTCTGGGATCTTTGTGATAAATACGTTTTTCTTTAATGATCTGGAGCCCGAGAATTACTCACTGGAGACAACTGTAAATAACTCTGTGTAATGGATATTATGGAAATTTAGTGATCTGGTTTGAGAAAGTGCATGAATAGAAGAAAAAGATGAATTTATCTAATACATTTTTAATGGCAATATTTCCATATGTTTAAACTGTTAACATAACAAGGTGGATTTTTTCAATATTAGTTAGCTGATTCTAAGTATCTATCGTTAGTCTCTTGCTTTTGGGAAATGTGCCCAGGAAGTGATAAAAGGGGTATTTATAATAGCCAGGCAGAGGTAAATGTTCTAGGAAAGATAGGAAGCTGAAAAAATTCCAGATTTGTTAGGTGTGCCTGTTGCCACAGTTGAAGCCTTTGAATTATGTTTCCATTTAGCAGTTAGTGAGACAGATGTTAAAGAAATAGATGCCTGTCTCCCACTGAAACTCTTGCCAGCAGTGCACTGAAGTGAACCATGTTGATTTTATTCAGTGGTTCAGCACTCAGACTCTTTTGTGCCTGTTCTTGCTAATTAGGATACAGCACTAGTTGTGCTTTGCCTTCCAGTTAACACCTACAGATCTCTCCTCACCTACAGCCTTTCTTACCCTGTAATAGAAATTTTCCCAGCAGATTCTATATTTTTTGGCAACCATAGATTTCTCCTTTTGCTTTGGAAGCAGTGTGTTACAGGTGTCCACAGGACTAATAATGCATGTGCTCCTTGATGTTGTGTAGCTTGTGCTTAGACTAGAAAATGAATTAATTTATTTTTCTTGCATTGGAAGAGTCCAATGCATGATCCTTATTCATAAAAGATTTTTAAATGAACTGAATTTAAAAATTAGTTGTTTATGCAATGCAGCCCTGTGTACAACTATTTGTTTTGCTGGGAATCATAACAAAATCTTACCTGACGTAGCCTGTGACATTCTCTTCTGTTGCTGAGCACCAAGCAGTTTTCTTAATAAAAAATTAAATAGTGTGTTGTGTGAACGAACTATACATAAAGGTTTTCTCTTTTTCTTTTTTCCTTTGATCTCACACTGCTTCTTAAACAAAAAAAGCAAAACAATCACAATGATTAATTGTGCAAATAAATTAAGCAAAGAAATACCAAGAACTTCAAACTGCAATCACTTCTTTTGCTCCTATTTGAAGACGTTTTAACAGAGATTTCTTAAACAGATGAACATTAAGTATCTCTCTGAGTGGATCTCTTGAGATCCTGCATGACCAAATTTCATGTTTTACTTTCTTTTACTGGCTAAAGACCCTCGTGTTGTTCTTGGCAGTAACATCAGCTTTGAAGATACAGTCTGCTATGGCAGGTACAGAAACAGTGTTCTTATGAAAGGGGAAGCATTTGTACATCTTCACTGCTTAAAATGTTTCTTATGTTGCTTCCTAAAGTTATTTCTGTGATTTATTAGGGTTCAGTGAGATGTGAGTTCTCTTTCAAATAGGTCCTTCTTTAACAGAAAAGGTAATTTAAAATCTTTAAAGTAGCTTTTCAAACTAAATATCACTTTTGAAGAGTCAGCCTTCAGAACAGACCAGTATTTTAGCAATATTTTTCTGAGCTTTGTAAGAGAATTGCTTAAGAATGGGCAGACAGATATTGAATTCCTTAGTTAATAATGAATTAATTATGTAGTAGTCACAGATAATACTAAATTATCTATGTTTAAAAGAAAACTTCACTTTACACAAGCTTGCATTTCATAACAAAGGAGGATCTGAAAACTATATTCTAAAACTTTGAGACATTAATACTGTCCTCCTCTTTATTATTTCATAAAGACTTCATGTTTTTACTTTCGCAGCTTCATGAAAGTAAAAAACTTTCATGTTCAGTTCCACTTTCATGAATTTCCTTACACTAAACTTTGGGGGTTTTTTAGGCTGTCGAATAAATAAAGGGGGAGGAGTATATGAGAAGAAAGAGAACAGTAGCAAATCAGTTTTCTGAATCCCTAAGAAAAGGTGTATTATCACATTATTTTTCAGCTGGTGCATGAATTCCCCTTCAGTCCATACTGAATGTTAAAAAAATCAGCTACCATTTTAGTAATAAACACATGTTAACTGCAGTTTTAAAAATGGAATTTAGAGCATTTTTGGATAACTACCAGACTGCATCAAACACACAAGAAAATGGAGTGCAGTAATGACAGAAGATGTCACTTACTGGGACCGTAAAAAATTGGAAGGACTCTTGTATGCGGTTCTCTGGCCACGCCTCTGACAGAGGGCTGGGGGAGGGATGTGGGTTAATTTGAGGATGTCAAACCAATATGTCTGAAGATGGACTGAACTCAAGCCAGGTGGTTTGAGATCAAGTCTGTGTGTGCCCTTCAAACTAGTTCCTGGAGTTGTATTTGTGCTCCTGCCCTGTACCTTATCCTGCCCTGCACCCCAAAGTCAGAGATGTAAAAAGCCAGGTTTGTAACCTGATGGGACAACAGTTGCAAGCAGCTTCCCACAGCCTAATTTCCCCCTGTGCGTGTAAGCTCTGTTAGCAAAGCTTCTGTGTCTATTTGGCCATGAAGAGGTATGTAGTAAAAACATCTAGCCTGCACTACATCCTAATTATTTCGGTATAAACTCATGTCCCATCCATAGCCCTTAAATACCCATGAACATGCCCATGTAAGGCTGCTCACCAATGGTTTCAGAGAAGTTCAGCTTTTTTCTGCCAGATTCATGTTTCCTAACATCATCAGCTCTCCAGGCAGCTTAGTGCAGGAAGCCTGCAGCAGACTTTGCTGTAGTGCAGTGCATCATCTCCAGCCTTGATTGCTTTGATGATCATGTCTTTCCCTTCTGATTGCTTTAGCCAAAGATTGCCCACTGTAAAACTGGAGCAGTGGTGCAGTCAAGAGAAAGAAACAGATGGCACTGACCGAGGGTGAGTTTAAAATCTTTTATTATTTAGCTTTGCCAAACAGAGAATGGAATCTGAAGTTGATTTGCTAAAATGTTTTAAAGTGGATGCCACCCCTGCCTGAGACAAAGAGGGTCTCGGTGGCGGCAGGGACCCTTGGGCTATGGCAGCAGTTCAAAAGAACACTTTTAATTTTGTATGCAACAATGTAAACTTCAAAAATAGTAAACTATAACCTTTCCCCCCCCCCTTTTTACATAGCATGTGATCTATCACAGATAGAAATTTAATGGCGAACCAAAATCGCGTAAGTAAACATCCTGGTGCTTACAAGTTTCATAAAAAGTGTTACATTTGATGTAAATATCTTACATTTTTAATTCTTAACACTCACAATTATGGAGTAAAAGCAAATGGCGATTCACCCCCTTAGTCCATGCTCTCAGACTGTACCTCAGCAACCACGCTCTTGCCAGCCCCTTTGATCATTTTTCGGTCGGATTGTCCCACACACGACCAAGACATCCCCTACCTCACACTGATGTTAATCAAGTGCAGCTCCACACAGGGATGAAACCTGTGCATGTGAAGAGAGAACCAGGTCTCCTGCATGCAAACTTGCAGTTCCCTGGGCCCTGCATTCCCACAGAAGCCACAGTGCATTTTGGGGTGTGTGGGGGAAATGTCCTGATGTCAGTGGGAATTTGGAGTCCCCCAAGGCTGCAAGCCTGAGCCCTGCCATTGCAAGGGCCTCTCAGTGGGACCTGGTTCTGCGTGGATAAAGACAAGAGTTGTGTAGAAGGCACTGAATTTCTCTTGCATGATTTTAAATGTGGACTACAGTCATGTGCAGAGTAAGGAGATCTGGGCTCTAAACTGCTTTCTCTCTAGTGCTTTTTAGTGCAAGCATTTTTTGGTGTTTGAATTTTCTCCTGGTTGCAGCGCAACATGCGCTTTTCTGTGTAGAAGTGATTTCCAAACTTCCCTCTTTCCCTCATCTTCCTGTCCCCCCAAAAAAATTCCCTTTTGGTTCCTTGAAAAACTTTTAAAGTACAGCTCTGGTCAAAAATAAATGTGTGATGTAGCATAGCATTTGCTTCTTTTAAATCACAGTGTGCAATGCATCATTCAGTACCTAATGTTCAAAATGTCTGCCTTGCTTCTCATGAAAATAATTCTTTAAAATAACCTATGCAAATAATAGATCTTGACTATTTATTACATTCATTTAAAAAGAGAAGAGAGGTTCTTGGTTTGCAGGTTAGTTGTTTTTTTCTTTCAGTGTACTACTTAAGTGAAAGGTCAGATGTGAAAAAAGTACAAGCAAACTGGACATGCCAAGACTTGATGCCTTAGATGGTGATCATATCAAAACTGTACAGCTATGTACACCGTGTTGGACAGGTGTGCTTCTTCCCAAGGAAAGACCTTTGCATCATTATATATAAGGTTAACCACAAAGTTTTGGTAAAAAGAGCATTTAATGAGCAAAGGATGACATGGAGGGGCGAGTTCGCCGGGTTTTGTTAGGCAGTCCTGAAGCAATGTCTCCATTCCCTTCAGGGATTTCTTCCTTTTTCCGGACTTTGAGACGTGTGAGGAGCTTTATTACCCAGACATCCCATTCCTCTGGCAAGAGCAACAGGAGGAAGCCCAGGCCAATAATGACAATGGCGATTACTCGGACGCTGTTGAAGACAATTTCACTCGTGTAGTGATCAACAACTGTGTGGGAGATTGGACAGCTGTTATTATGTGGAACAAAGCATTAGAGCAGTATCCCTGTCCCTCCCCCTCACCTCCCCACATCTGGAGTCTGCTTGGGGAGAGATGGCTCTGGTTTTGTCCAGGTTTGCTCCAGTGCACCCCAGCCCAGCCCTATCAGCCTCTGCAGTCTCTTGGCCTTCAATGAAATTCAGAAACTGACAATGTCCCGGGCCATGCCCACAATTGAATCATCCAATGTACTTGATAAACACCTGCAATGTTATTTACCAAGGCAAGCAGTATTTCTAATACATACTTGTTCTAAAGTGTAAGCACTTTTATTTGCTTCAGTTGCAGTGTTAAGGCTGCCTTGAAGAAATCATTAAGAATTGATTTCTATTCATTCATGAGGATGGCTTCAAATTTAGGGTTTTTTTCATTAGGTGGGTTTCTTCAGACAGCAATTTAAAAAGAAATTCTAGAGAATATCAACATTCATGTAGTGTTGCACAATACATATTTAAAACATAAAGTATAAATTTTTAATCAGTGTCATGTTTGTAAGTCTTTGAGAGATGATGCAAAACATGTTTAATAAAGCTATTTGTTGTGTAATTGAAAGGCCACAGATCTAATGTATTCATTAAGATGCACGGCAGAACTTCTTACCTGCATTCACTGGGACACTCAGTACAATTCCAAGAGAAATCAGAGTAGGGTAGGTAATAGCAATCCCAAAATTTAGTAGAATATTGAATGCTGAAGAAGGGAAAAAAACACATTTTACTACAGTGAAATGAAGCAGAGGGAATGACACTTGAAACATTTATATTTTATTACTCCCTCTGTATGTTGTTCATTTAGAAGGCATATTAACTCTGTTGTTAGTCCTAGAAGGTAGCAGTGGACAGGTATCTATTTGCTAAATTTCCATCTGTCTGAGACATTGCTCTTCCCAGGGAATTCTTTCCCCCAATGGAGACCAGGGCATATTCAGATGGGTACAGCCTGGTTCAGTGTAATTTGTAGTGACTCTCACTTTCTGTAGCAATCTTCTTTGCTGTGCTGGAAGACTAAATGCTTTTCTCCTGGGAGATTTCAAGCAAACAGTCACTTCTGGCTGAATACTTTTTTTGTGGAAAAGCTGCTGCCAGCAGCAGGTGGAAGGTGCTGTAAATCTAACCCTCTTCCAGGCAGGAACTTGCTAAATATAATAGCATACAATGAAATTATAATACCATTATAATATCATTACAACAGAATGATTTTAATATCACTCCATTATAAATAATAACATGTGCTCTACATGAAGTGTCTTATGGCAAATTAATAATTGATTTGGTCCAAAGTTGCCCTTCTTTTAAGGTGATTAGCTATAGCAAAGCCAGGAGAGCCTTGCCAACACTGCACAGGCTGGGGCGCTGGCTGTCTTCTAGCTATACCTATATATTGCACATCCCAGCAATCAATTGCCAAGTTCTGCACCAGTTCCTTACAGAAAACTTCCATTGAGTCTGCCAATAAATAAACTGAAGGTGCTTCTAGACTCAAACAGTTGTGACTGTTGAGGGCAAAAGCAGCTGGGACTTAAGATGGGGCTGAAGAAGGGCTATTTCCAGTAGAAACAACCGTTTTAGGTGTGATGCTGTGATTAGGGACCAACTGTATCAGCACAGTCAACACCTCCAGTTCAACATTGAACAACATCACATTTCTGAAAACTATGAATCAATTAAGGACCCTTCCAACACAAACCATTCTATTATTCTATGATTTAAGCTTGGATTTAACATCTCTCCCAAGCTGTGTTCCCTTAGTGCCATAGTGGTGGCAGCAAAAAGAGGAGTGCCACCAGACAAAGCTCCATCAGAGCTATGTGACGCTACATTTTCAAAAGTTTCCTGCTCTTTAGGAATAGCAATTAGCTATTACCAAAGTCAGCAGAGGTGTCAGAGGCTGACCTTGCCTGGCCCAGCCTAACCTACTTGTTTGGAGGGCGCTTATGAGCCCAAGGCCATGCCCCACCATCAGGACTGTCTCCTGTCATGGGAAATCGTCACTTGTCTCTGTGAGGCAGAGTTCACAAGTAGATGTTAGGACAAGCTCAAGAGTTTATTTTCACAGCACCTTCTACTGAGGGCCACAATATTTTGGCTTGGTACTAGTAGCAGAAGTGGGATTTCTGCCTAGAAATGGACTCTCTGCATGACTTCTCAAGCTAATAATTAGATTGAGAAGAAGGGAAAACAGCTTTGGCATGGTAGAGGTCTGCAGCTTCCACTGGCACTCAGTTTATGGCATTCTCCTCCACCCCAACCAGTGTGAAACCTCCCTTTGTACTCACTCAATAAGAGAATTGAAAATCCACAGAGGTTTCCCCAAGGAACAACGTCAAAAGAGCTCCAGTACTCCACTTTGGTAAAGTAAAGGATGACAGGAATACAAGTAACAAAGAGGACATTGAAGACAGCTAAGACGGACAGGAATAAGGCAGCTTCTCCAAATTTAGCACTGCCCAAAAGAAGTTTGAATAAAACCTACAAAAAGAAAACACATAGGTTTAAAACTCTCTTGCACCTCTCCTCTGGACTCTGGCATCCTAGCTCCAGTGCATCCTGGCATCCTGACCCATAGCTAGTGCTTGGAGCTAAGGAGCTGGGTGCTGAGTGGTGCCTGCACTTGAGATGGTTGCTTGTGAAGCTGTGGAGAGTTGCTGTGTGCCCCAGCCTTCCCCCTCCTAGCATCCTCTTGCAGCACAGTCAGAGGCAGGTGCCAAGTAAGTACATGCAGGAAGGGCCCCAGCATCTTTGGCCACGCTCCTCCCAAAAAGAAAGTGCACCCACTCAAGCTGAGCCCTTTGTTCTTTTCTCGGCATACTCTCTTCAGGACAAGCTCAGGAAAATTTGATGCTAAAACCGGAAGATTTTATGGAGCAGGGCAAGGAAGAACGACATATGTGTGATCTTCCTTGAGCTGCCACCTGAGGAGTGCTACAGTGGTGAGAAAGTACTGTCTGTCCTCATCCTCTGTTCCCCTTGAGCCTGTGAGCACCAGTCTCCTTGCCTCCTAATGTGTGCTCACAGTGCTAGACAAAACAGCTTTGAGATCCCTGTCCCTTGCAAGAGGCAGAGGTGCCAAACTAGGCTCTAGCCTTGAATAAACCTGTCTGTAGATGTATTTCCTCAGGTCTAGAAGACCACTTCTCTAGTCTAGCAAGGAAATGCTCTTTTAAAGGAAAAAATTGTATGAAACATCTTAATTTCCTCCAGACCTACACCTCCCCCAGACTTAGGTTGGGTGAACTGCACCCTACAAGTGCTTATTCCTCTCTGTGGCCTCTCTTTGATTCTCAGTGTCATGTGCAGCACAGAGGCAAATCTAATACTTGTTTCAGGCTCTCTACCCAGCAGAGAAACCTGCCTTTACACAGAGTGCAGTGTGCTTGGCTGAACAGAATCAGATCCTGATTCATAGGCATGTGCTTTGAAATGTAAGCACATGATTATTTCCATGATAAGCATCATGTTAAGCCCAGTGTAGGCTACACACGCCACTCAAGGAGGACCGGCAAGGGAAGGCAATACAGTGACTTGAAAAAGAAGCTAAGTCTTTGCAGAGCACTTTCAGAGTGGGTAATTAAATGCAGAACCTATGAAAAGCAGCCTAATCTTTTAAGAAAGTGGGGCATCTGTAAATCCTTCTGTGGTCACTGAAGAAAACTTCCCAGGAAATAGGAGTTTTTATCCTGAGTGAAGGCAGACATCAAAGCAAGGGGATACCTGAGTGCAGTGTGGCAGAGCCACTGTGTTTATGGCAGAGTCCCTCAGAGAAAGGCATGAGGCACCAAACTGCATGGAGGTTTGCAAGTAGAACAGGAGCAGTTCATGTGAGTAGATGAGGGTGACTGGTGTCTTTCTAGGGTACAAGACTCGAGTGTGCTTACCTTGTAGAGAGCAGACATTGAGGCAGAGCCCACCACCAGGGCTATCCCAATAACAGAGTGGCTGTGAAACCCATCAGCATACGTCATCATAACTATCCCTGCAATAGCGAATATAGCAGCCACAATCTGGTTGTAGAGAAAGAAAGAAAGAAAATATATGTTACTGGGCACCTCCCAACATAGAAAAAGCTAGACTGGCTTTAAATGAGAGAGCTGCTCTCTTCTTCTGCTTCTTCTACTTCTGCATCATCAGCTTATGCAGAAAAAGGAGTGGCAAGTCCAGGCTGGTACCCAAGGAGCTGGTGCTGCCTCCCCTTGTAGCTGCAGAGAAGCTGCAAGCAGAGCTCTGAGGGAGTGGCTGCCCTAGGGATGTGTGTGGCTGTCCAGGGACTTAGTCAGAGCTGAAGGGTGGGATTTCATCTCTGTCACTGAGTCTTCCTGTCATCAGCCTTCATCCCCTGCAGCCTGTGCATAGCAATAACACACAACTAATAATTCCCTGGTGCTTTCAGGAAAGGCTTTGAGACCAGTGGAGGTTTTGGAAGAAAAAAGGTTTTTGAAATAGAAGGAGGAATTAAACTCATACAACTACTTTCCAGTTCAGATGTGTCATTTCAGAGAGCAGAGGGAGGTCTGGTCAGCCAGACAGACCCACAGTGCCTGAAAAGGGCTACTTCAAAGGGAGGTACCATCCAGAAAAAGAAGAGACAGGCCTCCCCTTATTTTAGCAGTATCAGCAAGAGAGGCTGGTTATCAAGCCTCCCTGGATGTAATTCTGGGATGAAGTGGTTCCTGCATGCTCCTTAGCTCTGAAGTGGTTCAAGGGATGCCCTGGTTAGACCACATCCCCTTTGGTGGTGCAGCCATAGTGATGCTTCTGAGGTTATTTAGATAAAGTTTATTTTCATCTGCAGCTGGGTCAGTGCCAGCCAACTGTCACCCCTCATCAGATCAGGGTTTTAAGGCCCCTCCAAAGACTGCAGCTGCCTGGACATCCAAGAGCAATGGCCTCCTCTCATCTTCCCATTCACCACCAAAGATGCTGGGGATGCTGTGATGATTCATGGAGAAGGCCTGTGTGCTGAGCTCTGCTGACACTTGATGAACAAGCTATGGTGGAGCTCCAGGTCTCCATCCTGGCAGCACAAGCAGCCTCTTCCCTGGGATAAGCTGGGCCTGGTGCCAGGGGTGGGAAGTCACCTATAAAGTTTCCACAAATAAACACCTCCACCCTGAGATCAACACCTTCAATTTCCCCTAAGAGAAAAATGCCCCGTTTTTGCAAACAGAAGGGGATCATTTCTCCAGAGATTTTGCTGTAGAATGGAAGAGCAGCAAAAAGCCCAAATCAGCAGAAGTTGACACTGACTAGATGCTAAAACATCTCAACAAGAAAGGGCTTGAGCATAGAAATCACTGTAGCGCTGTTCAAGATACTGCATTAGCATAGCTTCTGCAGGGTGTCCTCCATCTGCTCAGCCTCCTGCATGGCCCAGCCAAGGGGTTGAAGATGCCAAGTTATGATCTACTCAAAGCAGGGCCTGGTACAAGCTGCAAAGACTGGAGAAGTTTGGATACAGCATTTTGGCTTGCAGCCCCGTCAGCATCACATCTCTCCATGCACAGCTGCTTCTTGGCAGCGGTGTAATTGGGTCCTATAGTCCTGGACAGGCTTCTTTATAAGGTCAGGAGAGAAAAAAGCCCAATGGATGGCTCTACAGCCACATGGGGCTGTTTCAGATAGGCAGGACTGAAGGAGCTCAGCAGCCTTTGGTAGTTCTCTCCTGTCAGCATACTGGTGCCCGTCAAATAAAAATTCAGAGACTCTGTGTGGCTTCAGAGGCACAAGAAAAAATGTCATCGAATGAGACTAGCATGGGGCAGGTGCAGAACAACAAAAAAGAGATTTGTTTTCACACAACAACTAATTCTGCCTAGGAAAGCTTTGCTGTCACACACTGTGGATGCAAAAAGTTCACAAGGGTAAACTCACGGAAGAAAAAAATCCATCAAGAACTATTAACTATATGAACATAGCTTCCATCTCAGGAAGTCCTTGAGTCCTCAAATTGCTGGAGGCTGGAAAGTCTCACAAGGAAATATCATTATGGACTTTTCCTGTTTACACAGATTTTTCTAGGCTACAGGCAGCTGCTGGAGCCAAGCTCCCAGTGCAGTTGCACCTTTGCTATAACTCACTGTGTCTCTTCATAGAGACACATGGCTAGGGCTTATCTGAAGGAGGGCAATGACAGCCCTTCCGCATCCCCTATGCTACAGCCTGGATGACAAAGAGTGGCAGATGCAGTGTTCCTTGTAACATGTGCTTCATTGGCTGTCTCCCACCTGAGATGCATGGAGTTTGTTCAGCCTGAGACCAAGGGGAGACCACAGTTACACACCAGGCTGTAGCAACCAGCAACATGAGCTGGTGAAGGGAGCCAACATGAGCGCCCACTGGCAGTTCCAACTCTGTGTCAGTGGAAACCTGGAGGGCACATTAATAAACTGCAGAATGAAAAGGATCCTATTATGCTTTTAAGGTCAGGGGCTGGCTGATTTCAGACACTTCCTAGGAGACTGGGTCCCTCCCCAGTTGGAAAGGAAGAATATGGTTTGTGTCTTGATAGTATAGGTATTTCCAAGTTCCAGTAGCAGATGTGCTTGTCTATCCATTATGTACACACGAGTTACTTGCAAGCAATGGCTCTTTTGGAACCTGAGTTGTTTTATTTACCGAAGCATAGAGGGAAACACCAAAGTTAAAGATCTAAACACATAAATGCCATCTGCAAAGTTTTTACAGGGCTGAGTACCTGCTTCTCCTATCAAGCATATGATGAGTGTCAGATGAGTCTTGACCTCACCTCTCAGCCTGCTTGTCAACATGCCAGACATTGTAGTCTGTCAATCAAGCATGTCATTCATGGCAATGAGAAGCTGCTTGTACCATGGCTACTTGCAAATGCCTCAGCTCCACAAGACCTGCAGAGGCAACACTTGAGGCAGTCAGAGCTTCACTACATGTGTGTCTTTGACACTATGTGGCAGCTTGCAGCCCAGTTGGGTCATTGCTCTGGGCACAGTGAAGGAAGAGAAAACACAAATTCATAACAGGACATGTAGTCACAGGTTTCTGAGTGATGAAGATGGTACTTTGCTGCTGATTGTAGATCAGCCAGTTGCACTTCTGAAGCCCAAGTAGATTCTTAAACTTCACTGAGATGCTGCCCGTCTCACCTAGCCTCTTTCTCAGCAAGTGTGAAGAAGGACACCCAAACATGCGGTTAGAGCTTCAATATCCATCCTACTGTGCTGCCAGGTGGATGGAATGGCAGCCTGGGAGGGCTCCTGCTCACTCCAGGGTGAGGCATCACCTCCCTTGCAGTCTTGCCTGCCAAATACACTCTGACACAGTATGACTGCTAGGGACTGCCAGCTTTGGGGCTGGGCTCTGTTGGCTCAAAGTCCCTAGGTTGCTCCCAGAGAAGCCCTAACTGTTCCTCCTACTGGCTGCCTGTCCCAAGAAGAGGGCTTTGTTTTGGGGTTCCTCCTGAGGCTATCTCCTTGACTGCCAGGCAGTGCCACCCTCCAAGTCTGCTGCTTTTCATATGGTCTATTCAGAAAAGGGAAGTAAGAGGGAAGAAAATGCATCTCTCCAGGAGACTCCACAAAGCATTCCCATTGCAGATAGAAGTGTCCCCACTGATCCCACAGTGCCAAATGAAGCTTGGCAGCAGGACTGCTGTACTGTCTCATGCCCTACCAGTTTCTAGGGACAAGCATCTCCTTGGTCACGTTTTGTTTCCTGTCAGGATCCACTGCTGGCCACTTTCCTTCTTGAGATTCAGGTGGCTTCTAAGGAAGCAACCCCTGTCACCCCTTCTCAGTGCCAAGTGCCTTGGTGAGGGGCTGGGATGTCTGTCAGAGCCATCACACAGCCTACATCACCCTGGCTTCTACTCTGGGTCTCTGCTTTGCTTATGCTGAGTTTCTAGTGAGTCAGCCTTTCCCAGGGCAGTGTTGATAAGAAATGAAAGGCAGCTGGACATAGCTGAGATCACCACTCGAGTCTGCTTTTCTGCTCCCTCCACTACTTCTGCCCAAAGGGAGTCCAAGATTTGTTCCCTAGCACATGTCACCTGCCATGACACAAGATCTGTCCCAGCCAGGATGTTACTGGAGAGCCCATGATCACAATGGCTCTTCATACATGGCTATGCACACAGGAGAAAATGAGAAGTATGTCTACTCCAGCGTGTGTGTGGGTATGCCTACACACAGGTTGGCTTTTTTCCCCTCAGACCACAGTGGTGAGAGGTGACGTGTGCATACCAAGAAGCAATCTGCACACACGGGAGACCAGTGGTCAGCCCTGTACACACCTCCTCTCCTGGCATCCCACCAGCACTGCAGCCAACAGTGTCATCAGATGGCTGAGAGACCTCAATAACATAATGGGGTTTTTTTACCATTACAAAAGCTGCCAGCACATCCAGCTATGACAGAAGTGCCTCTAGGATCATTCTAGGTTACCCTGACTTAAGTACTCAAAAACCCCAGTTAATTTGTTCTCAGAGTACAGCTACCTGGACAGATGGGTGGGCAGGACTGGCTTTTGGCAGGTACATTTTGCAATGATTCCCTGAGCAGCCTCTTGGCTCCCACCACTTAAAGGCTGGCTAATCTCTCCTGCCAGAGAGGAACACTTCCCAGAAAGTTAACACTTGGTAGCTCCATGCAGCAAGGGCTAACAGTCCTCTTCTGAGCACTAAAAGCATTGCCCAGGTGGGAGAGCAGAGAGCTTCTCAAATGGTGGGAGGAAAATAGGTATTATTATCATTATTGCTGTTAGTTTATTACCATTATTGCAGTTAGTAAGTGCCTGCTGGTGCAGTGATGCAGGAGAGATCTGCTGGTGACTTTTCCTTTTACTCCTGACCCTGGTAAGATGCTCTTGGTGCTGGGATGGCAGGTTCCCACTCTCTCAGCTCTGCTGCCAGATGACAGTGAGAATCACTGAAGTGGCACCAGGGCCAGTAGGGAGCTTTGAGGGTTGCTGATAGCCCCTGCCCTCCACACACCTCTGTGGGGTGCAGGACTAAGGAAGCAAGTAAACATTTGGGATGCCACCAGGACAGCAGCCCTGGGGGAGCAGGTGTGCATGCCACACTGCCTGACCCCATGCCCATCACTGTGGGCCAGGAACAGGTCCCTATTTGCCAGCATTACACCAACCATCTACAAGCCATACACACACACATGCCTCAGACATGGGTAGGCAAGGGTAGCCCAACTCTCCTCTCTGCATCTGCTGCTGATTGATGCAAGGGCAAGGGATAAACATGCCACCCTGCAAGCTGTCCAAAGAATCACAGAATCATAAGTTTAGTCATTTAGTCCAAACCCCCCTGCAATAAGCAAGGACAACCTACACTAGATCAGGTTGCTCAGAGTCTCAGCAAGCCTGGCCTTGAGTGTCTCCAGGGATGAGGCCTCCACCACCTCTCTGGGCAAAACATTTCAGTGCCTCAGCACCCTCACAGTGAAAAACTTTTTCCTAATATCTAAGCTAAACATGCCCCATTCTAGTTTAAAAACATCACTCCTTGTCCTATCACTACACATTCTGTTGTGTGTTAAGAAAGGTGAGGACCCATTAAATTCACAGTTTGGGATCAAAATGCAGCCAAGGCGTGCAGAAGCATGTGGTTAGAAACAGCTAGTTCTTGTGCCACAGCCTGATTATCACTCAGAAGGGACATACAAAGGCAGCCACATGGAGATAGCACCTATCCCTCGTGTCATGCTCTGGAGCAAGTTCCCTCTTTTCTAAAGGAAAATGTGCAAAGGCAGCAAGCCAGGACAGACTGAAGACTCTGGGAGCATAAAGGAGCCTGGGCAGGCAGCAGTGGAGGATACATCCTGCTCAGAAGTGACTTCCACGCCCACTCAGACATCTGCATGGGGTGCTGCAGAACTCAAACAGCAAGAGGGGAGGAGAAAAGGAAAGACAGAAGGGTGAGGGGGAAGAAGTGAGACAGATATTAGGAGTCACTTACCCTCACTCCCATGAACCTGTCCCTCAGAACGATCCATGAAAGCAAGAACACAAAAGCTTTGTTGCAGCAGAACAACACGGAGACATCCGTAGTGTTTATTTTCTTTATTGCATGTAAGTAAAGGTAGTTTGTGAGTGTCCAAAGAACACCAAAGGGTGCTGCCTTGGTAAAAAATACCTTCAAGGTCAAGCCATTGTCTCCAAAAAATCGGCAGCACTCCCTAAAACAAGGAGAGAAAGGCAGCATTATTACACAAGCCAGTCAGAGTCTGCAGAAAATATGAGGGTTTCTTTTCTTTCTTGCTCCTTTTCCTTTGGGAAAGAGTGGAACACACACCTTATGAAGAGAAGGAAAACAAGTCTCAGCATGTTAAACAGCTGTAGGAACATGTGGGGGATGCAAACACAGGAGGGGCAGCAAGGAAAGAGCAAAGGAAAAGGTGAAGCCAGAAAGTAAAATTTCACCCTTGCTATGAGGACTTTCACAGTTGACATCTTGAAACAACATGGAGTCATCCTCCCTTCACCCCTCTGAGCAGTGGGATGCACCACTGAGGAGAACAGTTTATGGTTTCTTCTCTGAAGGCTCAAGCAAGGACACATTTCCTTGCTGTCCCAAAAAGCATCAAGGACAAGAGCAGGAGCTGGGCCGGCAGCTGCCACTCCTGCTGGGGCAAAGATGTGCTGAGGCATGGCGCCTGGGAACAAGCTGGGTCACTTGGAGCAGCAGTGGGGAGTTAGAAATGTGAAGCCAGGGCTGGAGATGCTGCAGATCCCCACGTGGGTGGCATCTAGAGCAGGAAGAGGAAACACCAGGGGTTTAATTGTGTTCCAGAGGTGCTGGCAGGCAAACTGGGACAGGAGGTGGTGGGTGCAGTCTGATCCTGCTGGCAAAGCTCTGGGCAGGCAGCAGGTGGGGGCTGGGATGAGGCTGTGGAGGTCATCTCCTTGGAGGAGCTGCCAAGGGAAGCCTCTGTAACCCACTTCTGCCAGCTCTGGCACAGCCAGGAGCTGCAATAAGGCTGGAGTAGGGGAAATGCAGTAACACAGGGAAGTGAAGTGGGAGTTGCCAGGTTCAGGGTGCAGCCTGCTGAAGAGGGCAGGCAGTGGTAGTGCTGCAGCCTGGGACAGCTTTCATTGCTTTCAAATATTGCAAAACCTCAAAGGCCCTGAAGTACTTTAATGAGGTGCTTTGATGAAATTTGAGCAAAATTAATTTTCCCTCTAACAATGGATACCAAATAGGTTTTCACTGCTGCCTTGACTTTCAAGCAGTCTGGGCATGTAAATCTTTTTATTTGCAGCCTGATGAAAGTGTGACTTTCATCCACTTTCTGTATCAGATGATTACCTAAAGAAACCCAGATGTGCTCTGAGACTTTTCAGATTTCCTCCATCACTAAGTCTATGTCAGTCACATTCCCCTCTGCTGCAGCAAGTATAAGGCTGCAGGGTACAGGAAGCACATTTTTCATGTTTGTTGGGTTTTCTCACCTTCCAGTTTCTCCTACCAAGTCCTGTCTGAGCAGACCTTGCCCATCTCTGGATGGGGTAACCCTGGGCTTTGGCTGCTGTACATGGACACTTTCATCTGATCTACTGATTCTGCACTTGATGTCACAGCCAGTGCATCGGTGTACCTTCTCTATGAAATTACCTGCTGGCAGCAGCCTATTCCCTGCCAAAACCTCTCTGTAACAGAGTGACCCCCTCAGCACAAATTGCAGCTTGACTTCCCACCTGCTGGCCCTATGCAGGGCCATTCAGGCAGGGAGTGCACAGCATGGAGATGCAGAAAGACACTGCAGGAGATACCTGGTCCTGAACTTCATGAGGGGCTTAAACCTGCTTCCCAAGACATTGAGAGGATCTGACTGCCAGAGTGTCACAGGCAACCAGCCTAATGCCCTGAAGGAACAAAAAAAAAACCAGGCATAGCATAGATTAAATAACATTAAGCAACATCAGTATGAGAGCGATAGGAAGGCCATAGCCAAATGAACGAATTTTTGTTGGGATCCATCCTGAGAGCAAAGAAGTTCCTCCTGATAAAAATCTGTTCCCCGCATATGGAATTAGGTATCACTGTTTCCTATACAATATAAAGATGTGCTGTATTGTAGGCTTGATTCTTGTTTAGCAGATATTCCTGGATCCGTGCAGTAGCACAGCTTGGCACTGGCCCCTATCCTGAAGCACCCAATGTAATGCCACGATGTTCCAAAGGGCAGCCTTGCCCTGCCATGGATCAGGACCTGCAGCTGTATTTCCCCCTTTGGGAGCCTCACTGTAAAATTAAGCTTCCTCTTTGCTCTTTTGTCTGGTTTCGCCATGACTAAAGTGCTTCCTGTAGACTGGCTCTTTACAACAGAGGTATTCCCATCCAGCTCAGATCATAAGGGAATTTCTCCTTGAGGCAACCTGGACAGTGGACAGACAGTGCTACCAGATGAGCACTTGTGTGTGCACTGAATGTATTGCTGATCTGGAGCTATTTGTGAGGGGTAGCAGATGGGTTAGATGCCTTTCTTGGACCTGGCATCTTCAGCAAAGTCTGAGGAGTACTAGGGGAAATGTGGTATATTTCATGTGCCAGGATGACTATAACTCCTTCACAATCCCTAGATTGTCTCCTACTGCTTATAGGGAAAGTAATTTTTCCTTGGTGCCATAACACAGTTTGTGAAGCCATGCTAGGAAGTGCTTGAAGATGAGAATTGTCTCTACAGTGAGTAACAGCTGCAGAAAAATAGTTATAGCAAGCAAGACAGGACTGTGATATAACCTACACAGTAAGCCCAAACCAGATGGGAATGAAATCACTCCAGAAAAAAAACAAACCTTTGACTTTAAATATTTTGGCAGAATGTTTTGGATGCAGTTGATCCTGCAGCCCAGTGATTTCAGTTTTGCCCATAAGGGTACACTGTACCCAACTAGTATCCTGATTTTTTTATGGATACTTTTTGGCAAAAATAGGGCTTGTGTCCTGTGTTGCTTCAGGCATGTCTGACTGCACCAAGAGAGATGGCCTATGAATATTTCAACAATTTCATCTGGTAACAGATAAAAAAATACCATATGTGGAAGGCAGTCTGGAAGCTTTAGGCACCTCAGGAGCCCAACTCACCACTGTGAAGCATCCCATAAGGTCTGACCCAAGTTTCACAAAACCATGGGACAGACAAGGAGCTGGGGTCAGTTCCTTGAGGTTTTACATGATGCAGGCTTTTGCAGCTCTACCTGCCCAGGGCAGGATATGGAGGGAGCCTGCTGTCACAGAACAAGCTGATTGCTTCTAGGTTGTCTGCCAGATGGCATTAGATACTTCCTCCTGGGACAAGTGTGTAATGGCCACACAAGAACTTCCTGGGAAAGCACACCCCTCTGTCAGGAAGACTACCAACCAGGCTCTCTCATGTACAGGATATTTTCTACCTCAGTTTGCTCAGACTTTGGTAAGCTGGCCCTGCTGCACAGCTAGCTCAAGCTCAGCTGGGGTGAAGAGGGAGGATTACCAGATGTCTGGAGGCTGCAGACTCTTTTCTATGTTGGGTTCATCTCTGGGACTGAATGCCTGCTGTTTGCTAGGACAGACAGAGGTGCCAGAGGTGCATTTGCAAAGAAAGCAAGCAGGGATCCTGTGCTCCCCTGTGCTCCTGCCCCTTGCCCTCAGAATGAGTTTTACAGCAAGTGTAGCTGAGCAAGGCTGTTGTAGCATGCACACACAACCTCCCCTTGTTGATCACAATCTTCTGCAGGCTCTCTCTCCTTGCTCACACAAAGGATGCACATCATCCCTTATAACTCAATGGGCAGCTTTCTAAGACCTCCTGGGCTATACACCCAGCACCTGACCTGTCGTAAATAATGACAAAGCTGACAGCAAGCAGCACTGTTAACTTAAGGACTGTATATTTTCCATGTACCTCCAAGACATCCATCTGGATAAGGCCCTGAAGATGCTCTGGTAGCACGCTGTGAGATGAATGTGCATGTATGTGACTACATACTGCATCCAGGGACACAGCAGAGAGTAGTAGAGAGCTTCTGCCCGCTGATCTCTAGGAATGTACAATCTGCTACTTTGAGCTTGGATCCCAGGCTCTGTCCCGAATCGCCAGAGATGCTGGGGAGATGCTACTTCTGTTTCTCTCCTTCCAGCTCTAAAAGGGCAGAAAACAGACACAGTCTGGAAGGAGAAATCCCACCCCCTGTGTTAAAAGAGCAATTGCCATCAATACTGACTAAACCTCCTTCATCCTGCGTTACCAGAGACTCTGCACCAGCTGCTCCACCTACCACTTCAACATGAAAGCTGGCTTGTTCATCTCCTGCTGATACAGTTTTATTTGCTGGGCTCACCCAGAGACTTTTGGTGTGAACAACTGCCAGAGAGACCACAGGGGAAGAAACACTGACATAAAGCTCAGGTGTACCTTGTCCCTGCACATCCCTGGGTGACTCTGAGCATGGTGTCTTCTTGCAGGGCAAGGAAGCCACCCTGCAGTTGTCTTGCAGAGCCACCCTGCTGAGATGATCTCTCCTTAACCATGTAATCCTTCATGTGAGGAGTAAATTCCTACAACTGCTGGGCTGCTTCCAGATAGGGAGGCATCAGACAGCAAGGAGCTTTGGCGTTGCGGGGCTAATGCCGTATTTTGGAGATAAACTGCTGTCATGAGCTAGAGCTCCAGTGCAATCACAGCAGCTGGTTTAAAATATAAATGTAAGGCATCAGCGACAGCGACAGCAAAGGCCTATGTAAGACTGCAATGGAAATGTCAAAGGAAAGTACTGGCTTAATTGCTGCAGCATCAATAAAGAAAACCTTGCTCCCTCTCAGAAGTGTAACATCCATGTTCACAGACAACATGAAAGCTGATGACTAAACTAAAAGCCAGGATTCCACTTCTGGGATGAGATCTGCACATGAACAGAGAAAACTGCAACCAGTTGGCACATGGCCCATGGGAAGCATTTCCAGAGCTGTTATACAGTGGACGTGCTCACTGTGGTGAGCTGCTGTAGTGGCATCTTTGCTGTGTGGCAGGGTAATGGGATGATTGTGCAGGTGAGGAGAAGCACACAATCAACCTGGTTTCTCTCCTCCTCAGGGAGCAAACCTGAATGGTTGGCATGAAGCCCATCTGGGAGCAGAAACAGCTGCCTGGCTTTCAGGTCATCCTCTGCACAGAAAGACAGGAGTGGGGACAGATGAAAACCTGGTTGCAGGTATAAAATAAAACAATGAACACCAGATGGTATGACTGAACTCACCTTGGTGCCACTGAGGTACAAAACCCCTACAATAACAGCCCCCTGGGATGAAAGATAGTACAGAAAAGCCCAAGGTGCAGAGATGTTATTGTTTGTATTTTGACTCTAAATTATTTGCCGGTTTCTTAATCTTTCATGTGCTAATTCTTGTTTTTCCTCCTAAGCTTTTTAGCGTGTATCTTCATTAACCCAGCAAATGCCAAATTAACTTTGTCTCATTAGGCATGTCACCAGCACAAGATGACTAGTAAAATACCTCTGTCACTGCAGCCAAGTATCCTCAGTGAAGTAAATCAGAAGTAGTTAGCACCAAAATTGCATGCTAAGTTAAGGGTTAATCATATTGAAAGCAGGCATTGCAGTCAAATGAAACTAGCAAATAAAACAGGGCAGTAAAGTTCATTTTCTCCCCACTGAGCATACAATTTTATGTTTAACAAAATTCACCTTCCACTGTCTGTTTTGTCTTTAACCATTGCTAAGTAGTCGGGATGTTTCTCCACTGCTTTGAACCTTGTGCAAAAAGAATGCTTTTTGCTCTCATTTTGCAAAACAAAAGCTCCAAAACAAACCCATCTATGAAGAGGAAAGATGGATAAGAACTAGAAAAAGTGCACACACTATGCATTTCTCCAGGCCAGGGGTCTGATCACTGCAGAACAAACCAGTGCCAGAGAGGTTAATGAATCATAGAAGCTGCCATTACATTTTTGGAAAAAATGCAGCAAAGTAGAAAACTTTTGTGAGGAGAATACATCCTAAGGGAATACTCTGCAAAAATTGGTTATTTCTCCTTTCTAGACCATTGACTTTTGTTACAATTTCCTCATTGTTGCAGTCTTCATACTAAGTCTTCTCCTCCAAAGCAGGCTTGGAGCTGCTGTTGCTCCTAGCAGGTGATATTTTTTCTTTGTAGATTGTGCTTCTTACCTTGCAAAGTCTGTACCTGAAAATTGAATTTGGCTAAATTGCTTCTGATTTTCAGCAGAGTGAGCATCACCTCGAGGACAGCAAAGCCACCACTGAGCCAGTGAATCCAGCCTCTTCATTAGAGATTGGCAGGCAAAACATGTTTTGCTAATCCCTGTATTGGTTAGGCCAGCATGGATAAATAATCTGCAAATGTGTCGCCAACAGTCAGACAGTTGCCATTTAATGTATGAAAAAAGAGACATGGCCTAAAATGTCATGCCATGTCTTCTGCGGGGACTTGCAAGCCATCTGCAGTAAGCAAATGCAGAAAAGAGGGATGAGGTACCCTGACTATTAAAATGAGAGGAGGAAACTGAAGTTTAATTTCTCCCAGTGAATAAAAAAATCCTAGGACATATTTTAGGGCCAGAGTATCCCTCATTAGTTACACTCACTAGTACCAGCAGGTAGAAGATTGCTGTGCAAGTAAGATTGCGAATAGAGGTGCCATCGTGTAAAAACAAACTATTCCTCAAAAATACTGTCCAGGAACACACACAATATGTTTCTGAGAAAACAGGATCATGCCTTTAACTCTGTTTCTATCCCCACTGACTTAGTGCTGACCAGAAGGACAATCATAATAAAATCAGCCTCTCAGGTGTGTGGATTTCAAAGCAAGGTAAGTGGAGAGAGAGCTCATGAAATCCATTTTATAGATGTGCAGCAAGGTAGGTGACAGAGGCAAAGTCTCCAGGTGCTTGAAAGAGGTGGGATGAGAGCTGCCTATAGACTGCACCTTTGGAGAGACAGGGATTTGCTTTCCCTCCATGTTTGTATTACAGCCAGCTCCTGTTACTTATCAGGACAGCCCCCAAATGCCTTTTTTCTGAGTCACTGCAGGTTCATATGCCAGCAGAACAGTTGCACAGAAGCTCCTATGGTGTGCCCCAGATCATAAAATGATGCACAAAAATCTGCTAGCCTCAGCACTCTGAAGAGAAGTGATAGGAATTCCTGCTGTGGCTTTTATTGTCCCACTGGTCTGAGGCTTCTTCATCAAAAGCTGTATACCCCTGCATCCAGCTTTCCTCCTGTGCACCCAGAACAGCTCAGGAAAGCTGACTTCCAGCAGTGGAAGGGCACATGCTCCCTCGTTATTGGTTTCCATGGGGCAGAGGTCTGAGACTTGTTCTGGATGTGCCTCTCCCCCACCCCACAGACTGCATGAAGCACACTGCAACATGAAGCCAGAGGATGGGTCAAGGAACCAGCCCTGTCACTCTGCAGAGACACCCTACTCTTACCCATTCTGGTTTGTCATGCTGCAGACTGATCTAGGGCTGCAGAACCTGGCCCTTCAGTCTGCTGTTATATCCTACTTAAGTGCAGGCTGCAACAAGGCAGAAAACACCAACCCCAGTGATGGCACTGGTCTCTGGACTCAGATGCAGAGATTGTCCCTTTTTTCCTGGAAAACGTTCAACTAATAATGCCTGTGTAATGGCTGGTGATGGGGCACCATTAAGGTGCTTAGTGAATGATTCACCATTTTTCCTGTACTAGATCTGTGTCTTAGAAGAACTGAAGAAATGCTTGGCTACAGTCAGATAATCTCGTTTGGAGCATGCTATCCTTAGAAAGGACAGGCTGTCATAAAAGTGCTGGTTTTGCAGCTGATTTCACAGGGAAAAGGTTCTTTAATTGATTGCTCCTACCTTCAGAGTCAGGTCAATTTGAGACCATGTCTACAAATATTACATGGCAGGAAATTCAAGCAGCAGGTCGATTACCGACCATGCTGTGTCTGTCATGCCAGCATACTTCTTACAGCCTAGGTCCATGCCAAGTGCATCAGCTCACAGACATCACAGTAAGGATTTTACCTCTCCCCATCATGCCCCAGCAGAGATCACTTCTCTTGTGATGTCACCACCTTGGGGACTATGCTGGAGTGGTCTCCAGACTAAAAGCAGAGTGGGTTGGAGGGCTGTGTTCTAGCCTCAAGCCCAGCTGTGGGAAGGTGGCAGAGGGGATCTGCCATGGGTGCTGCTCACACAGGAAGTTTAAGTCTGGATATGGCTCCTTGGTCACTGACATCAAAACATCAGTGAGGGGGCAACACTGCTAGTGTGGCTTTCCTCTGCAACTGGAAATGGCTTTTATATTCCTTTCCTCTAAGACAGTTAATTGGCACAACATGATGCTCTGCTCCAATGTATAATTCAAAACACTTATTTCTAGCTTCATTTATTTCCAGCTGCAGAGGTAGGAGATGGTGCAGTATGGCTCACATCCAGTTCTTAGTAACTGGGGGCTTCCTTCAGAGCATCCTGTAGGGTAGCAGATCCTGCCGTGATCCCAAACATTTCACCCTACCCCTACTGAGACCTGGGAGCTACAGCTGTTGGTACCTGCAAGGCACTCTGTGACTCTTCTGACCTTCCAGGTGTGGCTGACAGCAATCCCTGAGAGGGAGGCTGAAAGCTTGGAGTGGTGGCATGCCACCTGGGCGCTTCCCACTGCCTGTGCCCTCTGAGACCCCCTAGCAGACTGCAATATACAGCCCCTTCCTGAACTTGCCCCCTGGGGGGTAGAGCCAAATCTTGAAATTAAGGAGAAAGGATGGAGAATTAGAGAATCTCGTGGTGTCAGGTACCCACAACTGCTTTCTTCAGCTCTGGTGGTGAATTTGTATGGAAGTAGCAGAAAGAAAAAAGCCTGAATTGAAGCTGAAAGCAACAGGTAGTTCTGGGGCTGATTACATAAGCTGAAAAGTAACAGTCCACAGTAATAAGGGGTTTCTTAGAATTGGACATAATATAAAATAGTCCTATGGCTTGTTAATGACCAACAGCCCATGCATATTTTTCTGCAAGCCTTTTATGAAATGCAAGAAATGACCATAGAAATCAATATACAGTGTCACTTTTAAATCTTTGTCTGCTTTTGAACTTGTTTCTACACACAGTTTGAGGCTGGTGATCTGCCTTTGAAATTCTATTTATTCCAGGAGTTTCCAGCTCATTTGCAGAAAACTCATCCTGAACTAAGAACATTATCTTCTATTAAATGCAACAAAAAAATCTCCAGATTGATCTTTCTCCTCTGAACTAGAGAGACAGAAGCAATTTGTTTTGCTTAGCACTGTACCCACGCCAAACTAGGTATCTGCACAATAAATGGTCCCAGGAAATGCTTAGCTATGGATTTACATAATACACTAGAATGGCTCCAAAAGAAGCAAATAATACAAATCTTACAAACCACCTGAATACACATTTCCACGACAAGCCTTAGCACATACTCAGAAGCCTTAATGAGAGACTGTTTAACATTAAAAAAAAAAAGCTTAAAAGAACAAGACCAAACCACAGGGAAAATTCACATACTGTAAACTACCTAGCAAAACTCCTCTAGGGTGGGAGTCTCAGGCTGGAAAAGCACAGGGAAAAGTCTGCAGCTTTCCCTGGGGGATGGTTCTCCATCCCACGATTTTCTGTGCCTGAGGCACTAAACCTGTTCCATTTGCTCCGTCCATTTTCAGCAAAGAGCAGCAGTTGTAGGACACACTCTACAGCTTTTACATACATGACTGCAGCAAAGGCTGCAATAAGTAGATCACATTGGGATGAATATTTCATGCTGCAGAACTGTGCATCTAGATTGTTTGTCATGCAAGCAGGACTGTCAGCCATCTCTGAAAGGACATGAAGGAAAGAGTTAAGGAGAAGGTAAAGCGTGCAGCACCACTGTGGAAATACTGATACTTCAGAGGAGGAGTACTGGCTATAGCAGTGTGAGAAGATACTGCAACAGATTTCCCACTGAGTTACATTCTGTCCCTGAGCATCAAAGGTAGCTGAGCTCTCTCTCTGTGTGCTATCACAGTAACATGTTGGTCTCCCTGAAGTCCCCCTTCAGCTTGCCGCATGGGACAGGCTGGCCCCAGTGGGTATTCCATCAGGCCAGGGGTTATGCATCATTTTGGAAACCCCATCAAGTATCGCTGGCAAGAAGCAGCTTTTAATGTCAACATGCAGTCAGTGATCAGACAGCTGAAGTTATCACACTGTGCACTATCCAATATTTTCTGCCTTTACACCTCTGAGGTACCCAGAGGTAATCACAGAATCACAGTATCACAGAATAGTTAGGGTTGAAAAGGATCTTACGGATCACCTAGTTTCAACTTCTCTGCCATGGGCAGGGACACTTTCCACTAAATAGTTTCTCAAAGCCCATTTGAACTGGCCCTTTTGCACAGCAGGGTTTGAGGTTACACTGGGACCTGTCTTCATGCCCAAGTGGAGAAAAGAGATAGGAGCATTAGCTCTGAGAGTGCCAGGTAAAGTCACATGCAGTCAGAGTGTGCAGAGCACTTAGTGAGATGTACTGGAGCTAACAATCTTATGGAGTTGTGGAACAAAATATTGCTAGAAGGTATTTACTCTGAAGTCCAAAAAAGCCAAACAGTGAAATGGGCAGGGATCTGTAACTTCGCCTTTTAAATTGCTTTCCTGCCCAAAGCAAACACCACATTGATTCTTTAAATCTAATTAGTGTGACAATTACAGCTGGCCATCCATTTTGAAGCATCCATTGCTGGTTAAAGACTGCACTGCATCACTCTGTCCTCCTCCTGGGTTCACCAAAGAGCAATGGGGACAGGGAAGGCCCTATTCAAGAAGCACATGGACAGAGCTGGGATGCTGCTTGTCCTTGCAAGGACTTCCAGGTCAGCAGACTGGAGAGGCAGTTCCTGCTTATACCACATACCTAATGACTGCCGGCTTAAAAAACAGACCACTGAGTTCAGCCATTCCTGAAGAATTCCTGCTGCTAGAGTCAGGAAGAAGTGTCCTGGAGCTGCTGTGTCTTGGAGAAGGACTGCTTTCACAGAGGCTTTTGCTGTTCACTTTTATTGTGGGCAGCTGAAATTCAAGCACTGCACAGGGTTCTGCAGCCAGGTGCCAATAGCACTGCTGGCCTAAGGGAAAGCCTCTAGTTTCTGCAAGCCCAGCTCTCCCTGGACTGTAGCTCAGCTTTGGTGTGCCCCAGCATCTCCAGAGCATTTCAGTTTCCAGGAAGGGCACCCTGGCTGTCAGAGGAGCTGCCTCAGGGCCCCTTCCCTCACCCACTGTGGCCAGAGAGCACGGGATGTGTCTGGGGCAGCCCAGAGGATGCACCAACATCAAAGTCACGCCTGACTTGTGTCTTAAGTGACCCAAGCTGTTACACAAACATGTTTGCTAATACTGGCTTTTAAAAAGTGAGATAGTATTTTTTTTAAGGAACCCCCAAATCACCAAACCGCAAACACACAATGTTTTCAATGTTACCCAAGTGGTTTTAGACAATTCCCTGCAGGTGCCAGCAGTTTGCAGTGGCACACGACCTCAGGTATTGCTATAACAATTTAAGTTACTGCACAGGTGAAAAGACTCGAAGGGAAAGAGCTGGAAAGGGCGCTGGGAGGCTGAATTTGTGGTCCATGTTGATGCTCTATCACAATTTCTCCATGTAAGCGAGGCTGAGCCGCCCAGACAGCCTGCTCCCCTTGGTTTGGCAGCGCTCACAGAGGGCACAGGCACCCTGTTATTTCCCAGGGTTGTGCCAAGGTAAATGCAGGGAAGCATGTGTGCAGCATTGGGTGCGTGGTGAGGACAACATACACAAATTCAGTCAGAGAAAACCTAAACATTAGGCTCTCAAGGCTTTCACTGCTGGAGTCAACATTGTCACTGCTCTCCATCACCATCCAAAATTTCCATTGACGTCAGTAAATTCTCTGGATGTGAAAGGCCTGCAAAGTCTGAAACTGTGCAGTGATCACTTGTGGATACCTTGAGCTTGGCCTGATGTGATTTATATCCAGCTTGCACTCTTCAGCTGTGACCTCAACCACTTGCTACTTTTTGGAATTGTCAAAATGAAAACTTCAGGAGAAGATGACCAGCTGGCCTCTTGTGAATTGGATTTTTGTAGCAGTTGGTACAGGGCAGATAAAGAAGTAAGAATAAATGCTTTTACAATGGCTGATGTCTTAGCTTCTGGAAATAGAGGGGTTTCAGAACTGCTGATCCAGAAGCCCAGAGTTGACAGGACGGGGAACAGTGCTTTTGCATCTTAAGAAAGGGAGGGAGCAAGACAAGAGGCAACAAAAGGAGAAGAAATGTCTCAGCAGTAACACTGGCTACACAAACACACTGAAACAGCTATTCCTGAAACCCATATATTTGTTGAAACATGTATCTATAAATATATATATATAAAAAAAACATACACATACACTCACATGCATGTTTACTTTGGATCTTTATGCCTCTGGAGTCTCCTAAAGGCTCTGCACGGAGACACTGTTCCAGCCGGGCAAAGCCCTGCCAGCCCTTCTCACTGGCAATGTCATCCTTAGGATGTGTGCATAAACTATTGGCTCAGTAAATCCTCACTCTGGAGCAGCATCAAGCTGCAATACAGAAAACGAGAGAAATAAATCAGCCTCATAGCCTAAGCACTAATCATTCAGCACCATGACAGGATACTGGGAAAGCTGGAAACAGGAAGGCATGAGAGTCATGAGGTACCAAAAGAAACACTTGGCAGCTAGTCTATGAAAAGAAAGTCATACAAAGAATTAAGCCAAATCTCACTGACATAGCAGAGAAGATGATGTTCATGATGCACAAATTGTCCCTAGACATATGCATGAAAGAAACCAGGACATAAAACGGAAATATTATTTTCTAAACGCTTGTATTTGTGTTCCTTTTTAGAGTAACTTGTATCAAGAACAGGTGAATCTCTTCTGTTTGAAGTCTGTTTGCCTTTCTAATTGCACTGCTGATGTCCATTTAACACAGAACACTTTACCTTGTACTTCCTTACTCTTTGTCCTTCAGCAGTGTCAACCGAAGCATGCACACAGCAATGCTTGGTGGGTAGCAAGTCCTGAACAACCCTCCTCACTGTGTGAGGAGATCTCAATACACTTTGTTGAGGGGTAGATGCTACCCTGATCCCAGAGCCTGATTTAACGGCACTATTCAAAGCATAGTGTCCTTTGAAAAGCAGTGTGTCAGAGACCGAGAAACTTCCCAGTCCTACACCACATGAAGTGACGGAGTACAGCTGATGAATTTGGTGCCATCATGAAATATGATGTACAGCACTTCCGAGATTTGTATTTCCAAACAGTTTTACTTGTTTTGAACTTTCTCCCAATAGGCTAGTACTACAGAGAACATGTTCTACGACACATTGCTGTTGCTGGCTGCATTACTTTATGCTACTCCTTAGTATAAATGGTAAAAACAGTGTGATATGTAAGATGAATTGAATGGCTTCTCTCTTTGCTACTGTAACATTTGGGTCTCTCAAGTGATATACAATAACTGAGAGTGGCATGGAAATCAACTACCTGTTGCTCAAAAGATGTAATTTTTAGCTCCTCATAAAATCACTTTCTTGTTTGCACATTAAACAGGCAAAGTCAAAAATACTGACATCCACTTCATTTTTAAAGAACTGCACTGCACAAAAATGGAGTCACAGCAGCCAAAACTCCAAGAGACCATGCTTTTGAAGAGTTAGGAAGGTATAGCTCCAGAGGAGAGCTGTGGGAACTCATGTGGATCTTTGAGAATATATTCTAAAAAATTCTGTCAAAAAGTCATATTTTTAATTTTCATTCAATTTGTAGTGAAACAAAATGCTTAGCAAAAATACTGAGACAGGTCTTGAAATTGTTTCACTTGTACATTTAAACTCATTTTTCAATTAAAAATGACCATCCTGTAAATTCAAAGTGGGAAGTAATGGAAGTGATCCAAATCAGCATAAAAAGAATAATCAAGAATTCAATTTAGTTGAAAAGTGATTTTTTTTTCATTCTCTGCATGAGGATAGCTCTTGAATTTCACCTTTCATCCATTTGAAACAAGATTTCTTTTGAAATGTCAACCTGCCTCTTGGGAAAAGTAAATAATTGACTCTCTAGTCTATTAATGACGCTTGATATTAGCCCGTAACAACCCTTCCATGTGACTGCACGAAAGGCACTGTTGACCCAAGCTTCATAGCCAAGAAAATCTATATCTTAAGGTAAGGGAGCTTTACTTCCATAGCCTTACAATACAGTTTATAGTTATCTACATAAATAAGACCCATGGGAGGAGATATTAAAAGAAACCACAAACTTGACTGTTCAGGAACCTTCTCTGTAAGGAATTTTCTCCTCCTTACTTTTCAGAGTTACAACAAAGCCTGTAAAATTATGGCCAGCGTTACACGAGAATCCTACATAAAAGCTAAACTTTTTCTGAAGACTCAGAGTCTCTGAAGATGTGGAGCACAGAGTACCAATTTAATTTCCTTTCTGAGCACCAGATTCAGGTCCAGATGATGGATGCAAGCTGCATTTGTCTTTCAGTCTACTTGCCCTCTCAAGAGTCTAAATCGTCATAGTTCTCTCAGACTTTGCCTCTTCTCCTCTGCCAAAGCCAGCAGCATTCATTTCTGAATGAGTTATGGGCACTTCTCTCCCTGAAAACTGTGTCATTTGCAATGGAGAAAGTGCTGCCTGTGGGCTGGATATGTGCACAGAGTGCAGAAGTGTCTCCAGAGATCTGTCATTTGCATCCTCATAAGCAAACGCATCTTCTCTGGACGGGACCAATGAAAGAGGAGAGCTATGAAGCAATTCATTAGACAGCAAGATATGCAGATACTCCCCAGCTGTGGCAAGAATGACAAACTCCAGCAGAGCCTTCCTGGCTGGTGCTGATATTAATTTGGGATCCAGAACTAGGAGAAATAGCAAATTCCCTAAATTCAAAGAGCTGCGGTGACCTTGGGATGCATATTGTAGTACTGCATGGATCAGGTCTTCAAAACCAGCATCAGCTACCGAGGGTTTTAAATCTTATGCTCATCTGAATTCCAGAATGGTGTAGTTTTATTTGCCTTCCCAGTTTCTACTGGAAGTGCAGTGGCACACATGTAAAACACACTCAAGCCTACACTGATGACAATTAGATTAGCCATGTCTGGTGTTGAATTTTCTTACAGCTGCTGCCATGGTCCTACTCAGGACATTTTAGCCAACATCCTCATTAGAGACAAAATAAAACCATAAATACCGAATAGGGTTATTAGCCCTCAATAGCTTAATTCAGAGTGAAGTAAACCAAGCATGATATTAAAAAAAGAGAGAAGAAATACAAGGAGAGAGAGAAAGATCAGACAGAAAGTGATTCATTCTACTGGGAAACAGATTATGGCACTGAGGTTATTAGGCTGGTTAGAGGTTCTAAGAAAATGAGATCTATTTGAAGTCACTAGAAAAAGCAGAAATGAGAAGAGTGATGAGAAATACTGAGGATATGGTGGAACAAAATGATGCTGGAAGTTGTGAGCACTGCTCTGAATAGGATGCTGGCATTTATAATTTATGTGTTTGGGTGAGATACATAGCTGTGCTTCAGAGGACAGGAAGAAATATGATTTCAATCTGAAGACTTACAAAGATATTGTGCTTGAGAGTGCTGCTCTTTGTGCTTTGAAAAGCTTAAATTATTTGTATGAAATGTTTTGTATTTCTAGGGTTTTACCCTTAAAGGATAATAGATGGTAGAGACCAAAATCTCTGACCAGAGTCTGGTGCCACGCAATTTGGAAAGCACAAAGCAGTGGGGTCTTGTCATTACCATTCATTTGTGTGTGGGGGGAATGCCAGCGTGGTTTGGATCATGCTGTTAAAGCACACACTGCTCTCCTTCCTAGTGACATTTTTTATGTATTTGTTCTTTTACATTTTTATTGCCTACTAAACAGTTTCTTTTGGCTCTGCTTTGTGCGAGCCTGAGTGCAAAGAAAACAGTTCTATTCAGAGAAGCACTTTGAAAACTGCCCTGATGAGGAGTGAGCTGGTGCCTTGCTGGCATCTAACACACCATCACAATATTGGGTACGAATCCAAAATTAGGCCTCCAATTCAGACATTACTGGAGGTACTGATTTACTGTGAAAGACTGGCAAACAGTCACAGTTCACTTATCTGCAACAGTAATACTAACAGGAACTTTTCAGAACAAGACGCATAACTCCAGAGTTAATGAATTGGAAAATCCATCTGCCAGTCCAAATGCTGTATTCCTGCCTTCTGCATCGAAATTATTGAAATAATAATACAGCATCAGCCTTCCCCACTGCCCAGTCTGTGTCAGTGATGCACTCACTCACTCAGAGTTGTCTGTGAAGGGATGGACCTGGACCACACAGGATTTAACAGCCTGGGTCCAGCCAAGCCCTGTCCTGTCTCCAGAAGCTGCCAGCAGAAGAGGCACTGGGGACACAGAATCATAGAAT
>VZTY01033812.1:0-15176 GCA_013400935.1 Turnix velox
AAAGGGGGGGAAAGAAAAGGGGAGAATGAAATAGGGGGAGGGAAAAAGGGGATGGAAAGAAAGGGGGAAAAAAAGAAAGGGGGTTGGGAGGAAGGCGTGGGAGATGACAGGCTCTGGGATGAGGGGAACCTTTGTGCCCCTTTTGGTGGGACTCCATGGGGGTGATGCCAGCCCAGGAGCACTCACAACCCCTCACCCAGGGATGTGGGCAGTGGTTACTTCACTACAGCCTTGCTCCCCTTCATCCTCCTCTCCACCCCACAGGCTCCAAGGAGTCTCTCTTTTCCTCCACCATCACAGCCAGTGAGGAGGCCATGACGGTGCTGGAGGAGGTGGTGATGTACTCCTTCCAACAGTGTGTCTACTACATCTCCAAGGTATGTACTCCTCAGGAAAGGTGCCAGCATCCCATGGGACCAGCAGGAACATTCCCAGCCATGTTTGCTTTGGGGCCATGCTGAAAGGGTGGTGTTTTTTGGTTTTTTTTTTGGTTTTTTTAAGCTTTTTTACTCCTTGGCAGTTGGCATCACACCCAGGGTGTTTTCCTTTGGGCTGAAGTGGCCCGATTTTTGGTCAGGGCCCAGGAGAAGTATTGAATTACTGCAGAGTGTCTCCCTGCAGTGCAGTGCCTGCTTTTTGGGGGAGAGCTGCTTGGCTCTGCCTTGCTGAGGCATAATGGTGTCATTCAGGGAAGGATGGAAAAGGGGCCCCTGGAGTTCCTCTGCAGCAGGGAAACAGAGCAGGCAGTGTGAGGCAGGAGAAAGGCAGCTGTGTGTGGGACAGCACTGCTTTTGGGATGCAGGGATGCTCCTCACACCTCCCCAGCACCCTCATCTCCCCCCCTTTGCCAGGAACTAGGTGCTGCTCTCTCATTAAAACAACAGGGAAAAGTCCCCATCAGTCCTGGGGTTACTTACATCCTTGTGGCCAATGGGTCAGGTCAATTTTCAAATCTCCAAGCTGTCCCACATCATCCTAGAATTGTAGGGTTGGAAGGGATCTTCAGAGGACATCTAGTTCAACCTCACCCCCCTGCAGTGACAGAGGACATCCTGCACTAGATGAGGTTGTTCAAAGCTGTCCCACATCATCCTAGAATTGTAGGGTTTGAAGGGATCTTCAGAGGGCATCTAGTCCATCCCCCACCCTACAGTGAGCCAGGGACATCCTGCACTAGATGAGTTTGCTCAGAGCCTCAGCAAGCCTGGCCTTGAATGTCTCCAGGGCCTCCATCCCCAATCTGGGCAACATCTGGAGTTCCTAAAAACAACAAACATCCATACTGTTACATTTTTTTTATTTTTATGAAACAGCAGAGCACATGGAAGCAGGAGAAACCTCACGCCAGAGGGTTTAGCTGGGCAGATGTGGGGGTGGGAAGGGTTTAGCTTGTGCAAAAGATATCCCAAAAAAAACCCCTCAAGATGAGAGTGCTGTGAGGTTTCTGCTCTTTCCACAGTGTCTCTATGTGTCCCTCCCTGCCCTGCTGGAGTGTAACCCCTTCCAGAGTGAGGGTCGGGATTGCTGGAGAGCATCCCCCCCGCTGCCCGAGGAGCTGCGGAGGGTGGTCCTCATCTACCAGGCAGCTCTGGACCTGCTGCGGCAGTATGAGGTGCACCCCGAGATCACCTCCCAGATGTTTGCCTACCTCTTCTTCTTCTCCAACACCCTGCTCTTCAACCAGCTCCTGGACAAGGGTCAGTCTCACTCCCAACACCCAATCTGGACTCAGGGGGGAATCAAGTCTTGGGGAGAACCAAGTCTTGGGGGGACCCTCTGGTTCATCTCAGTTGCCACCCTGGTGAGTACAGGAGGGAGGAGAATGGAGATGGGCAGGTCCCAGCACTGTTATGGGGGAGCTGCTGCCTCCAGGATCTCCAGGGATTTAGGACTCTTGGGTTTAGTGCTAGTTTAATCCCACAAAATCACAGAATGGCAGGGATTGGAAGGGACTTCAAGAGATTATCTAGTCCAAACCCCCTGCTGGAGCAGGAACACCCAGATCAGGTCCCACAACAAGGCACCCAGGTGGAGTTTGAATGTCTCCAGAGAAGGAGACCCCACACCCTCTCTGGGCAGCCTGGGACACTCTTCTGTCACCCTCAGCCTGACAAAGTTTTTTCTCCTATTTCCATGGAACCTCCTGTGTTCCAGCTTGCACCCTCACCCCTACAAGAACATTTCCCTTCTGAGCCTGAAGAGCAATTTGGAGGGGCAGCTCATTAATAAATGAGCTTTGCATCCTGCTTTGCAAATGAGATGCTCATTAGTGCTCATTAACACACACACTGCTGGCTGCAGAGTCCAGCCAACACCAGGAGTGACAGCTCGGGGACACTGGGGACATCACACTGGGTTTGTTTTGCTGGGCTGGGGCAGGCTGTGGATTCCAGGATGTGGGGAGCAGGGGGTTGTTCCCCAGTGGGTGCTGATGGATTCCTTCCCTCTGCAGGCTCCTCTCTTGGCTGCTTCCACTGGTCCCAAGGGGTGAAGCTACGGGCCAGCGTGAGGCTGCTGCTGGACTGGTTGCGTGGTGCTGGCTTTGAGCAGCTGGCCCAGCAGTTCTTTGCCAAACTGGCCAGTGTGGCTAACCTACTGGCCATGCCTGGCTCTCAGCTGGTGCAGGTGAGGGGTGCTAGGGTGGGGAAGACCTCACTCAAGTGTTTTGGAGTCCCTGTGTTGATGTGAACCTTCTGCAACCCATCACGGGGTGGTGGGTTCAAAGTTGGGGATGCTCAGGCTTGTTCCATCTTGGCCATAGAATCAGTAATAGGGTTGGAAGGGAACTTTAAAGGCCACTTAGTCTAACCTCCTTACAGTGACAGGGACATCCTGCACTAGATGAGGTTGCTCAGAGCCTCAGCAAGCCTGGCCTTGAATGTCTCCAGGGATGGAGCCTCCACCACCTCTCTGGGCAACCTGGGCCAGTGTCATCACAGAATATCAGGGATTGGAAGGGACCTCAAGAGATCATCTAGTCCAATCCCCCTGCCAGAGCAGGAACACCTAGACCAGGTCACCTCCTGGCACTATCTCACCACCCTCATGGTGAAGAACTTTTTCCTAATATCTAACCTAAACCTACCCTACTCTTCCCACCCCCCTGGTGAACCCCTGCCCCTCAGAGAAAACAAGTTCTTCACCTCATGCTCTGTCTCCTGGCTCAGATGACCTGGCCATCCCTTCGAGCTGAATTCCCAGCACTGAGCCCTGCCCAGCTCCAGCGGGTGCTGAGCCAGTGCCAGGCAGTGATGGATGTGGGCAGCATCACAGCGTGGCAGCTCGGTGAGGAGGACAACACAGTCACCTTCCAGCCTGGTGAGCCCCTGGAAATCACTTCTCTTCCCCTCTCTGGAGCTCCTGTAGCAATCTGGAATAGAATCATAGAATAGTTTGGGTGGGAAGGGACCTTAAAGATCATACAATCATACAATCATAGATTGATTTGGGTTTGAAGGGACCTTAGAGATCATAGAATCATAGAGTAGTTTGGGTTGAAAGGGACCTTAAAGATCATAGAATAGTTTGGGATGGAAGGGACCTTAAAGATCATCCAGTTCCAACCCCCCTGCCATGGGCAGAGACACCTCCCACCACACCAGGTTGCTCAGTGCCTCATCCAGCCTGGCCTTAAACACCTCCAGGGGCTGAGGGGGCATCCACAGCCTCTCTGGGCAACCTCTTCCAGTGTCTCACCACCTCCATTTCTGCCTTCCCAAGTGAGGGATGCTGCTGTTTCGCACCTCCCTGAGTCCCCAAGTCCTGGTTGGGAGACCACACGTGGCCACAAAGCTGAGATGCAGGAGTGGGGCATCTCTAACCTCTCTCCCTTCACTTTTTAGATGAGGTGCTGGAGTCCTTTGACAACCACCCCCCCATCATCCTGCCCAGTGAGGGCTTTAAAGTGGACCTGGAGGTGGAGACCTTGGATGACAACATCTATAGGCACCTCCTTTACATCCGCCACTTCCTCTGGAGCCTGCAGAGCAAGAGCCCCCTCTCTGGTGAGGGGCCAGGATCAGCACTGCCAAAGGTAGCCTGTACCCCTGTGGAGGGGCTGCTCCTTTCCTTGGTGGGCAGGAGGGTCTGGGATCACTCTGGAGCCCCTCTAACCTGGACTTCAGGCTCTTTCCTGCAGCCCAGAGCTGTGGCCATGCCCTCCAGCAGAGCTGCTGGAAGGATTAGTGCTGCTAATCCCATACTGGGGGGGTGTGGGAAGGTGAGTGGGAAGGACAAGCTTGTCCCAGCAATCTCCTTAGTGGGAAAGAGAAGTCATCAGGCAGCACCCCCCCTTCTCCCTGCACCATCTTCTCTGCCCATCCTGGCTTGCACCAAAGCACTAATTGCTGCAGGTGCTGAGCTCAGCTGCCATCCACTTCCCTGGTGAGGATGTTCCTCCAGCAGGTCCCCTTCTCTTCTGCCACCCTGTCCCCACTTGCCATTCATCTCCCTGGTGAGGATGTTCCTCCAGCAAGTCCCCCTTTTCTTCTGCCACCCTCTCCCCACCTGCTATCCACCTTCCTAGTGAGGATGTTCCTCCAGCAGTCCCCCTTCTCTTCTGCCACCCTGTCCCCACCTGCCATCCACTTCCCTGGTGAGGATGTTCCTCCAGCAAGTCCCCTTCTCTTCTGCCACCCTGTCCCCATGTGCTATCCATCTCCCTGGTGAGGATGTTCCTCTAGCATGTCCCCTTNAGTCCCCTTCTCTTCTGCCACCCTGTCCCCACCTGCTGTAGCACCCAGTGGGCACCACTACCTCCTCCTGCCACCCTGGGGAAATGCCACCAAGCTCTGGGGCCACTGTGGGCTCCCCAGGTTCCCCTCCAGTGATGTTCTCCAACAGGGATGTGCCCAGCAGTCCCCTCCTGGGACAACTCAGCTGTGGGAGCTGTGCTGGGAAGCAGGACAAAAGTGTCCAAATTTCCAAATCCCTAATTCCAAATTCCCAAATTTCCCTAGTGTCCAAATTTCCAAGGAGCAAAAGAAGCTGGGTAGTGGGTGCAGAAAAGCACCCATGGTGGGGTGGGAGCAGGGGAGGGGTTCCACTGAGGATTTTTCTCCTTCTTAAGAAAGAGGCACGTGCAACACCAGAAGTCCTGGAGGTGAATGAGAGCCCTGGCACTGCCCTGGGAAGCATCATCACCCAGGAGGACTTCTGCTCCCTGGGGGGCTGTGCTGAGCCACAGACAGAAGAGGTGCCCCCCCAGCTCTGCTTGGCCACTAATGGCTGTGAGCCCCCCACCAATGAGCCCCAGCTCCAGGAGAAGCTGAAGCAGCTGCATCTGGGGAGGGGTCCAGCTCCCAAGGCTGGCATGGCTCCCACAGACCCCTCCTGCCTGCTCACTCCCCCCACCACCCCCCTCAACTTCGACTCCAGCAGCCCAGAGTCCCCACAAGGCACCAGCAAGGAGCCCCGGAGGAATGGGATGAACAGCACCAAAGGCAGCACCCCTGAAGGTACCAAAACTTGTGCTGCCCCGTTTTTTGGGGAGGGGGGGCAGGATTGGGGCAGGAGGGTTTTTGCAGCCCTTCTCCTGCACAGCCCTCACCACATCCCTACAGGGGATGAAGCAAGTGAGAGCGACTGGAGCATCTCATCCTGCCCCAGCAGAAAAACCATCTCTGGGGTGGTGTTTTTATGGGCTTTGGGGAGGATGTGAGGCTGGTTTGGGGTGATGGAAGAGCAATAATATGGTTTCTCTGCTGCCAGGGTGCTCACCGACCCCATATGACTACCCCACACCAGAGTCTTCCAGCCGCAGCTCTGCCACTGATGACTTCTGCTATGTCTTCGTGGTGGAACTGGAGAGAGGACCCATTGGGCTGGGGATGGGGCTGATTGATGGTTTGGTGAGTTCATACCAAGGGTGGGACAGGGCTGTTGCCCCCCCAGATAGCTGCAGTGGGATGTGTTTTGTACCCCAGGAAAAGTCATTAGAGAAGCTGAAGGATTCCCACAGGAGCTAAGCTGCTTCTCCTGGGGAAACTGAGGCACACAGTGAGCTCTGAGGAGTGATCTCTCTGCTTCTGCACACACAAAGCCAATAACAGCTGTCCTACAGATGAGGAGAGCAGACTGGCTCTTGTGGAAGGAAAATGACTCACCCAAAAATCTTTCCTCCACCCTTTGGCGGGTGTTGAGGGGAGCTGGGAGGCTCCCAGGGTGCCAGAGCAGCTCCACCAGCCATGGTCTCCACCATCATCTCCCTAAGTGGCTTTTCAAAGCAGCAGATTACTCAGTAGGAAAGAAGGCATCACCAAGCTCCTCAGTAAAGAGCTCCCCTCCCAAGACAGCTGCAGGCAAACAATGCTCTACTCTTCATTCAACTGAGCAAGGAAGGATTGTCTCCTCCTCTCCTTTCTGCCCATAAATTGATATCAAACTGAAGGTTTATCTTTCCTTCATGCTCCTCTTGGTGAGACCATCCCCCAGCACCCAGCCATAGTGCTCTCCAGCTTCCATATGACCCCATTGTGCACTTGGCCCTAAGGCATGTCACCCACACACCCTTAGGGACTCCCCAAAACCTTTTGTAGCCCAGGCTCTTGTGGAAGGAAAATGACTCACCCAAAAATCTTTCCTCCACCCTTTGGCGGGTGTTGAGGGGAGCTGGGAGGCTCCCAGGGTGCCAGAGCAGCTCCACCAGCCATGGTCTCCACCATCATCTCCCTAAGTGGCTTTTCAAAGCAGCAGATTACTCAGTAGGAAAGAAGGCATCACCAAGCTCCTGGGCCAACAGGCAAAAAATGCTCTACTCTTCATTCAACTGAGCAAGGGAAGATTGTCCTCACGTCTCCTTTCTGCCCATACCTTGATATCAAACTGAAGGTTTAGCTTTCCTTCATGCTCCTCTTGTTGAGACCATCCCCCAGCACCCAGACATCATGCTCTCCAGCTTCCATATGACCCCATTGTGCACTTGGCCCTAAGGCATGTCACCCACCCACCCTTGGGGACCCCCCAAAACCCTTTGTACTCCAAACCCTGGTTGGTCACTCACCACTTTTCCTTGCCCACAGCACACTCCTCTCTGCTCCCCGGGGATCTACATCCGTACCCTGATTGAGGAGAGCCCTGCAGCAGCTGATGGCAGACTCTCCATTGGGGACAGAATCCTGGCTGTCAATGGCACCAGTCTCATCGGGGCAGACTACCAGAGGTGAGTGGTGGCCAGTCTGGTGTCAGCAGAGTGGGGGATGAAGCTCAAAGTCTACATTTTCAGCTGTTTTGCAGCAAAAAGCTGTATGGGGTCTCCTAGCCAGCAATTCAGATGGTGCAGGGAAACCACAGAGACCTGCCCAGGACATTGGGAAGGATGTTCATGAGGCAGAGCAGTTTTAGGACCCTTCACCCTCAAAAAGCTACATGCAAGAGAGAATCATAAAATGGTTTGGGTTGCAAGGAGCCTTAAAGGCCATCTAGTTATCTAGTTCCAACCTCTCTTCCATGGGCAGGGACACCTCCCACCACACTAGGTTGCTCAGTGCCTCATCCAGCCTGGCCTTAAACACCTCCAGGGATTGAGGGGGCATCCACAACCTCTCTGGGCAACCTCTTCCAGTGTCTCATCACCCTCACAGCAAAGAACTTCTTGCTTTGATCCAGCCTGAATCTCCCCTCTTCCAATTCACATCCATTACTCCTAGTCCTCCCATCACATATCCTATTCAAAAGTCCTCCCCCAGCCTTTCTGTAGCCCCCTTCAGGTATTGAGAAGCTACTCTGAGGTCCCCCTGAGCCTTCTCTTCTCCAGGCTGAACAACCTCAACTCCTTCAGCCTGCCCTCAGAAGGGACAGCTGATAAGGGACATAAGAAGCAGCTCCTGCTTGTCACACAGAAGGCAGAATCATAGAATAGTTTGAGTTGGAAGGGACCTTAAAAGATCATGGAGTTCCAACCCCCCCACCATAGGCAGGGACAGCAGGTGCAGGGGGTTTGCAAACAAGGTTTTTGTGACCTGGACAAGGCTCATGAGGGATCTACCAGGCTGTGGAGAGCTGGAATTCACCCTTTTTCTCTCTCTGTTCCTCTTGCCACTCTCTGCAGTGCTGTGGACCTCATCCGCTCCGGAGGGAAGAAGCTGCGGTTTCTGGTTGCCAAGTCAGACATGGAAGTAGCCAAAAAGATCAGTTCCAGCTCCTCTTCCTCCTAGTCTCTGTGGTAGGAGGGTCCTTCTGCAGCAGCTCTTGGTTAAGGCTGACCTTGGAGAGCGTGGAGGACAAGAGGGAGGACCAGGACTCCACAACTTGCTTCTGGATGCCTTGTCCCTGCGTTGCAGTGGATGAAAGGACACGCAAGGGTGGTACAAGCTTCTCCCACAGCACTGGTGGGGCTGGGAACATCACACTGGAGCAATGAGCCAGCCTCATCTTCTACCCTTTGGCATCCTTCTGAGGAGCTTTCCTCTTCCTTCATCCCCTCTGGCAGGGGATAGGAAGGAGGTGCAGGGGCTCTAAGTAGGTTTCTGCATTCTTCTAGCCTGGCCTGATCTTTCCTGCTGGCAGGCAGAAGGCTTGGAAAACCTTTGGGATTTTAAAGAGGTGTGGCGCAGGCCTGGACTTCACTGGGGCTTCAGGCTGGAGAAGGGTTCTCACTTCTGGGGGTGGTAAAGGCAGTGTGTGGGTATCCAGGAGCAGGATTCTGAGCAGAATGCATTGCCACGAGTGAAGTTCCTGGTGCCATACCCCAAGTCAGGTGCCTTCCTGCTGCTGGGCTACAAGCATGATGCCCTCAGCCTTATGGGAAGCAGCCACAGCGAAGGCTGAGACCACCAGCAGCTCCCTGCAAGCCTTGGGAGGAAGAAAAGGACTCTCTAACCCTTGCTCATGCTCATGGATTTGTTGCTCCAGCACCACCATCCTGGCAGAAAGCCCCACACAGTGGAACAGGACACTCACCAGTGGAGAACCTCACCATGCAGGAGCTTCACCAAGTCATTGTGTGTCTCTTCTCTTTGCTGCCCAGCTTGGGACATCTCAGAACTTCATGCTGCTGATGGGTGATGACGAGCAGCAGAGGCTCCCTTTTGGAAGAAGGCTCAGTTGGGAGAGCATCACACTCCTAAGGTGAAGGTCAAGTCCTTGTCCAAGTTGGACTCGATGATCTGAAAGCTTCCCTTCCAACCTACATGACTGTGATCCCCAGGAAAAAAGAGCTCTGTTATGTCCTGCCAAAGGCAACAGAAGTGGGCTGGCAGCTCCACCATGCGGCTGGTCTCTCCCTGCACACCCGGCCTCCAGCCTCACAGTCCTCCCTCTGCTTTTAGCGACGTCACATGGGATAAACCCGACCTCATTTCCACACACACACACACACACTCCCCGAGACATAGTAGTTTTGCCAAACCCCATTTAACCCTATTTAGTGGCTTGAGTGCAGCCCTGAAGAGAAGGATTTAGGGGTGTTTTGGAGGAGAAACTCAACATGAGCCAGCAGTGTGTGTTTGCAGACCAGAAGCCAACCTAATACTGGGGCTGCATCAAGAAAAGTGTGGGCAGCAGGGCAAGGGAGGGGATTTGCCCCTCNGGGGTTGTTGAGCCTGGAGAAGAGAAGGCTCGGGGGGGACCTCAGAGTAGCTTCTCAATACCTGAAGGGGGCTACAGAAAGGCTGGGGTAGGACTTCTGAATAGGATATGTGATGGGAGGACTAGGAGTAATGGATGCAAATTGGAAGAGGGGAGATTTAAGTTGGAACTAAGAAAGAAGTTCTTTGCTGTGAGAGTGGTGAGACACTGGAAGAGGTTGCCCAGAGAGGCTGTGGATGCCCTCTCAGTCCCTGGAGGTGTTTAAGGCCAGGCTGGATGAGGCACTGAGCAACCTGGTGTGTTGGGAGGTGTCCCTGCCCATGGCAGAGGGTGGTTGGAACTAGATGATCTTAAAAGTCCCTCCCAACCCAAACCATTCCATGATTCTAAAACAACCTCCCCTGCAAAGCCCCACATCACACCCTGAGCTTCAACCAGCAGGGTTGAGGTCCTGGCAGCAGACCATGTGCTCACATGGCCTCTCACACCACCAGGATTGTGATGCTAAAAAAAGAGATGCTTAATAGGGTGGGACTTAATTAAACCTCAGCTACTTTGTGGTTTGGGTTTCTGTGCCTGAATCCTGCACTTGGTAGAAAGATAGAGGCACTGGGATAACCCACACAGGGGGAATCACTCCACTACTGGATTTTAGCACAGCCCTGCTTGTCTTTTTTTAGGGCTAGACAGACCTTCACCCAGACACCAGTGCCTTGCTTTCTCTGCTAGGTCATGCTCAAGCCAGTGGTGCCACCACACATTGGAAATGAATGGTGCATCCCTCCTGCCACCAGACAGGGCAGCAGCAAAGGCTCAGGGTCACACAGGGCTCCTGGTGATTCCTTCCTCTTCCAACCAAGTAGGTCTGGTGACCTCATCATCCTCCAAGGAGCTCAGCAGGTTTGTAAAGACAGGAAACTAGGGCTGGGTTGGTTTAGGTTAGACAGTAGGAAAATTTATTCACCATGAGGCACTGGAATGGGTTGTCCAGAGAGGTTGTGGAAGCCCCATCCCAGGAGACATCCCAAGGCCAGGCTTGCTGAGGCTCTGAGCAACCTCATCTAGTGCAGGATGTCCCTGTCACTGCAAGGGGGTTGGACTACATGCTCTATGAAGGTCCCTTCTAATCCTATGATTTTATGAATTGGGCTGCATGCACCCCTCTTTGCCCAGGAGCCAGGGCTTGGGGGAAGGCTTGGTTTGCACTAGACAAGGTTGGAGCTGCACCCTGGCGAGCTGCAACCCTCCTCACTGACTCTCCTGGTGGGAAACAGCCCCAGAGCTGCATCTCACACCCCCAGTCAGGTATTGAATCAGGTTGTAAATAAACCCAGGGATTTCCCAGCGTGCATGAGGGGCTTTGCTTCTCCTGGGAGGAGCAGCAGTGGGGATGCATTTACTTCCCCCTCTCTGTTTTCATCCTGTCCAGCTGGAATGTGTACAAACTCCTGCAGACACACACCACAGCATGGCGCCTGTCTGACACGGGGCTGATGGATGTTAAGAAAGGCCCCTGGGTGTCAGGAATAAAAACTGGATCAATAAATCTCTCTAAGCTGCTGCCTGGGAGCTGTCTCTTGCACCTCGACACCTTCCCTCTGAGGGTAAGACAGAAAAGCAGTCAGGGCTCACAGCAGACTTCATGGAGTCACTTCTGCTTTCTCCACCTCTGCCTGGCTGAGCTGCTGCCAGCAGAGGGGCAACAAAAACACCAGGAGGAAGGGCAAAGGGGAAGGGAAACAACCCAAAGGAAGAGAGGGAGGGCAAAGGGGAAGGGAAACATCTCAAAAGGGACATGCTGTGCTGGCAGGAGGCTTGGAACTAGATGATTTTAAGGTCCCTTCCAACCCAAACCATTCTATCGATTGGAACTTCCAGAATTGCTCTAAAATTAAAAAAGGAAAAGGATATGCACCTCCCTGCCACTGCTTTGTGGATTTCCATCACATACAGCCCTCTCTCCTGCCCTCTTCCACTCCCATCCAATGCCCAGAGCATCTGATCTAGTGGGAGGTGTCCCTGCCTATGACGGGGGGGATTGGAACTGGATGATCTTTGAGGCCCCTTCCAAGCCAAACCATTCTGTGATTCTCTGACATTCACTTTGGCATTCTATGACATGCACTTTCCCATCACATTCACACAAATCCACAGGGATTTTCAAGCCATGCTGGCCAGAGAGAGATAAAACAAGCTGAGGAGATGGAAACACAAACAGCCCCAGAGCAGAAAAGCTGCCTCAGCTCTGCTTATTCCTGTTTTCTGTTTCACTCACAATCACTTGTTCCTCGTTTCCAGCCCTGAGCCATGAGCCACAGCCCCATGAGTTACAGCAGAGTCTGGAGCTTCTCAGAAGCCAGGGGCTGGCTCTAGGAGCTGGGTGACCAGCCTCAGGGCAAAAGGGAGGGAGTCATTCACCTCTCTCTGAAACCGTGTGCTGGCCACATCCAAGTGAGGTGTGAACACAAACTGAGCCACACTTGGCATTTTCAGAAGGTTCATGAGCTCTGTTGCACGTTTAAGGATCTCCTCGAGGTCCTCCTCAGAGTAAACAGAGGTTACAGCAGGGCTCTGCACAAACGTCCTCATCTTGGACAGGAACATGGACATCCTGCAGGAGAGAAGGAGATGGACAACAGTTGGCAAGGAGCTCTGCACCCAGCAGGTCACTAGTTAAACCTGTGTGCTCAAGAAGACACTAAGTGAGTCACAGAATCACAGAATATCAGGGATTGGAAGAGACCTCAAAAGATCATCTAGTCCAATCCTCCCGCCAGAGCAGGAACACCCAGATTGGGTCACACAGGAAGGCATCCAGGCATGGTTTGAATGTCTCCAGAGAAGACCACACCCCCTCTCTGGGCAGCCTAGGACACTGTTCTGTCACCCTCAACATGACAAAGTTTTTCCTATTTCTGTGGAACCTCCTGTGTTCCACCTTGCACCCACTGCCCCTTGTCCTACCATTGGATGTAACTGAGAAGAGCCTGGCTCCATCCTCCTGACACTCACCCTTTCCATATTTATGGACATGACTAGGTCACCCCTCAGTTTCCTCTTCTCCAAGCTAAAGAGCCCCGGCTCCCTCAGCCTTTCCTCAGAAGGGAGATGCTCCAATCCCTTCATCATCCCTGTGGCTCTGCAAACACCAGATGCTACTCACTCCTTCCTCCTGGTGCACAGAGTGTTCATCAGCAGATAAATCCAACTTCCCCAAACTCTGCTTCTCCACAACTCACTCCCTCTGCCTTGTTTCAGTTTCAGGTTCCACCAAGCTCCCTGATTTAATGCTTCCAGACCCCTGTGTTTGGAAGTTTCATCCCTTTGCTCTTCCCCACCTTCCCTCTTCACCTGGGGATCAAGTCCTGGCTGCGAGCTGCCAGCTTGGTCAAGGTGGCCATGAGGACAGTGATGGCACGGGGTGCACAGTTGGGGGTGCAGGACAAGGGCTGGAGCTGGGTGATGTCCAACAGTACAGCTTCTAGAGTCTCAAAGGAGTGGTTGATGTACTCCACAGTGCAGCGCTTGTCGTAGGAGGAGGACATGTACTCTCCAACAGCCCACACCTGAAGCAAAGGAAAAGGAAGGAAAAGGGATCAACTGAATTTTAGGGAAGAGCAGATCAGATTAGCTAATCCTAAAGACAGAAAAGATTAGGAAGGGGAAGGTGATCAGAGGTTGCATCAAGAGAAGTGTGACCAGCAGGTCAAGGGAGGGGATTTTGCCCCTCTACTCAGCTCTGGTGAGACCCCACCTGGAGTTACTGTGTCCAGTTCTGGAGCCCCCAACATAAAAAGGACATTGAGCTGTTGGAGCAGGTCCAGAGGAGGCCATGAGGATGATCAAAGGGCTGAATCAGCTTCCTTCTGAGGACAGGCTGGAGGAGTTGGGGTTGCTCAGCCTGGAGAAGAGAAGGCTCAGGAGGGCCCTCAGAGCAGCTTCTCAATCCCAGAAGGGGACCTAAAGAAAGGCTGGGGTAGGACTTCTGAATAGGGTCCATGGTGGCAGGACTAGGAGTAATGGATGCAAATTGGCCAATTTAGGCTGGATCTAAGAAAGAAGTTCTTTGCTGTGAGGCTGGTGAGACACTGGAAGAGGTTGCCCAGAGAGGCTGTGGATGCCTCCTCAATCCCTGGAGGTGTTTAAGGCCAGGCTGGATGAGGCACTGAGCAACCTGGTGTGGTGGGAGGTGTCCCGGCCCATGGCAGGGGGCTTGGAACTAGGGTTGGAAGGGACCTTAAAGATCATGATCTCTTGGGGCAACCTGTGGCAGAAGTAGCCAGTCTCTGTGCTTACCAGGTGGGTGAAGATGGCCTCCTTGGTCTGGATGTTGCTGACTGTTGCTGAGAATTCCAAAATCTCTGTGGATAGCTCTATGACAATTGAAGGGCGAAGCTTGCAGAGCATCACCAGCTGTGAGCTCAGCACCCTGAGGGAGAGAGACAGGGCAGAGCTCAGAACATGTGCAAGAAGGTCAGCACCAAAGTGAGGAGGTTCTGGCAGCAGACTCTGTAAACTCAGGATGCTTCCACTGGAGCTGAAGGTGCAGTCTTCATTTTTCACCTTCCAAAAACATATTGCAGCAAGGACTGGGCCACAATTGGAAAAGGCTCCTGGGCTACAGCCAGAAGAAGGGCTGAGAGCTTGTCCCATCTCACCTGTATACCTCATCTTTAAACGCTGGGATCTCATAGAGCTGGTCACTCCTCTGCAGCAGCAGCACCATCAGCTGGTTTATCAGTGGCCCATCTGCAAACTGAAAAAACAACCCTTGCTTCAGAAACACCAGGGACTTTAGCAGCTAAAAAGCCAAATTTAGCAGCCAGATAAATTGTCTGGCACAGGAAAAAACCCAACGTGGCACCGGGGTAGCAGGGCACAGAGAGGTACAAGGCCCTCATTCTGCTCTCACCCACCTGAGAGAACAGTGTGAAGCCTGACAATGCACCATGGAGCTTTCCTGTTTCTCCAGATGAAACAGCCAGTTCAGTGTTGCTTCATGGCCAGATCAACCCACCTTCCCCCTCATGAACTCCTCTGTTGAAGCTGCAGTGCCTTCATGTTTTTGCTTCTATGATTCTCTTAGAATCATAGCATAGTTTGGGTTGGAAGGGACCTTAAAGATCATCTAGTTCCAAACCCACTGAGCAATGTCCCACTAGATCACGTTGCTCAGTGCCTCATCCAGCCTGGCCTTAAACATCTCCAGAGAGGGAGCAAAAAGAACAAAATCCCCACAGCACAAGTGAGAAATTCCCCGAGAAGGTCCTACCTCTGCCACCACCCTGAAGAAGAGCTCCAGTAAGACAGGGACAGTCTCTGCACATTGCACCACCCTTGGGCTGCTGGCCAGGGATCCCAGCAGCTGCCGAAGTGGAGTCAGGCTGTGAGCAAGAAAAAAATTACTCTTGAAGTCTTCACAGAATCACAGAATATCAGGAATTGGAAGGGACCTCAAAAGATCATCTAGTCCAATTGTCCCGCCGGAGCAGGAACACCCAGATCAGGTCACACAGGAAGGTGAGGTTTGAATGTCTCCACAGAAGGAGACTCCACATCCTCTCTGGGCAGCCTGGGACACTGTTCTCTCACCCTCACCCTGACAAAGGTTTTCCTTATATTTCTCCTGTGTTCCAGTTTGGAACCATTGC
>VZTY01033813.1:0-55702 GCA_013400935.1 Turnix velox
CCTCTGCTTTTTTTCCCCCCCTTCTCCTCCTCTGCTTTTTTTTTACCCTCCTCTTCTAAATTCAATCTCTGTGGCTTTAACAGCAATGCTACTGTTAAGATAATAGTGTTTTAAAACAGGCTATGGAGTTGGAGTTACCAATGTGACAACACGGGAGCAATTCCCTGGGCTTTCTGGCAGTGACGCTGGACTGCAATTTTATGTTCCCACTGATTGTGTTGTACTCTCTGGATGAGTGCTGAGTTACTATATTTATCCCTTTCAGTTAGGAATACTGCTTTACCAGCATTTATTTCTAGAACTGTTTTGGTTTCCAGGCAGGCTTCTCCTCCAAGTGACTAACCAAGAATAGTTCCTTTTAGCAGAATCTTGTGTAAGAGTTGAAGGTCATCCCCACTGCCTGTTAATAGTCAGCAATCTACTGTAAGACTGGACTTGTCATGCGTCCCTCTTATGTTTCGTGTTCTGGTCTGTGACAAAATATGCAGGAAGAGACTTAAAGGTCTTTTTCACTAACAATTTTTAGTTGTTTTGTCATAAATTTTCTTATAGGTTAAAATGATGTGTTTCTGAAACTGTGTGCAAGGAAGCATTAGTGAACAACAGTGTGGTTTACTTGCATTGGCTCACATACTTTGATAGACCTGTGAAGAAACTGAAACTTTGATACAGAATCATAGAATAGTTGGGGTTGTAAAGGACCTTAAAGGGAAGGGACCTGGTTCCAACCTACCTGCCATAGGAAGGGACACTTCCCACTAGATCAGGTTGCTCAGTGACTTGTCCAGCCTGGCCTTAAACACCTCCAGGGTGGGGGCATCGACAACCTCTCTGGGCAACCTGTTCCAGTGTCTCTCCACCCTCATATGAAAGATTTTCTTTCTTATTTCCAGCCTGAATCTCCCCTCTTCCAATTTTTATCCATTACTCCTAGTCCTGCCGTCACGTATCTTACTAAATGTCCTACCCCTGCCTCTCTGTAGCCCCCTTCAGGTATTGAGAAGCTACTATGAGGTCCTCCCTGAGCCTTCTCTTCACCAAGCTGAACAACCCCAACTCCTCAGAAGGGAGGTGCTCCAACAATCTCATCATCTCTGTGACCCTCCTCCGGACCCACTCCAACAACTCAATGTACTTTTTATGTTGAGGGCTCCAGAACTGGACACAAAACTCCAGGTGGGGCCACACCAGAGCCAAGTAGAGGGGCAAAATCACCTAGCAGATCTGTGATTTCCTCTTGCAAAGCTTGTTACTTCTGTTAAATGAAGCCTATGTATATTGTGGGACCTCTTCTTGAAGTCTTAAGAGATTCTGAGATTCCAGTAGAAGAATCTATACCAGGAGACAGCCTTTTGCTGGCATTCATAGAATCATAGAATAGTTCTGGCTGGAAGGGAACTTAAAGATCATCGAGTTCCAACCCCCCTGCCAAAGGCAGGGAAACCTCCCACTAGATCAGGCTACTCAGTGCTTTGTCCAGCCTGGCCTTAAACACCTCCAGAGAGGGGGCACCCACAACCTCTCAATTCACCTTCCTTGCTTGTGTTACCTGGGAGAAGTGGATGTGCAGTAGTACCTGAGATCTTCTGCAGGGAAAGAGGTTGCATCAGGCTTCATGTAAATTTTGAAAGATGAGAAGGAGCAGCTAAATGCAGCCAACAGAAAATTGGGTGGTTTAATCACTTCCCACTCCTGATGAGCCCACATCTCAGTGCTGCATTGAGTTAAAACTCCACATGTGTTAGGCTCAGCAGTTTAAGCAAAACCGAAGCAGTTTCAGCCTAAAGCAACACAGTTGTTGTTAAACTTCACAACTTGGGGAAACGCTTGAAATGCTACAGTGTTACAAATTAAAAGCACGTTTATATGCATGACTAGATGCATATCAGGGGATAGTTTTCAGTACAGCCTTTTCTCTTCACTCTTAATCTTCCCAGCTAGGCTGAATCAGAATCCTTTATCAAACTTTATCTTGTGCAGTGTCACCCTGCCTCTGGTTTTGTGTATCTCCTGTCCCCATTTGGATCTGCTGCACGCAGTGTTGTTTTCCTTCTGGTTACTTTAAGGGCTGTTCTTTGCATCCAAATTATTTTTTTTCCCCATCTCTCGATTTATTCTCCTCCAGCTGTGAGGATTTATTTCTCTCTGCAGTACAGAAGAGCAGTCAGACTAAGTAATGAAAGTGAATGTTGCTCCATCACAGAACGTTTTTCTTCTAGATCAAAGAGTGTGCTCCTCATCAAAAACAAAAGGGATCCGGTGTGGGCTGCAACCCGAAGTATGTACAATAAATTCTGGCCTTCTGGAGCTATTTAATTGATAGCTAGGAATTAAGACAGTTACAGTGCCCTCTAATACAGCTTGAGGAACACAACTGAGTGCTGCTGCACAGGACAAAGTGCTTGAAACATGGTTTTGTCTTATTTTCCTTATTTGAAATGAAAATACATGACAAGCCATAGAAGTAAATAGAAAATTACTGCAGTTGCTTAGAAAGTCTTGAAAATCTCTTTTAGTCACTGGCATCTACTCTCATTGGTCATAGGTCAGTGTGAAAGGGGGCTAAGTGTATGCTCTGGCATTTTGCAATCCTTAATGTTTGCTTAAACCACATTATAAATGTGCCTGGACTCAGCAATGTGTCAGGAACTGAAACCAGGCATGGTTTTAATGACTCCCTGCTGTTTAGGAATACTTCCTAGAGAAATATTTAAATAAGGTCTGCAAAATTATCCAGAGTTTATTTTTGTTTATTGCCTTGTGATGGGAGATACAGAATGGCAAAAACACTAAATAGAATGGTGAGGAGGGAGTAGTTTTTCGTGGATTTCTCACCTTTTTACTAGTTCCACTGGCAAGAGGTGTCTGGAGTTTTGGAAGGTGTCTCATATTCTTAACTCCACTGCTTGCCCTTAATCATGCAGAAGTTGATACTGGAAAGAAAAGAAGATGCATCTGCAGCTGGGGCAACGTTTTTATATCAGCCAGCTCTCAAGTAAAGCACCGTTTAAAACAAATCTTAAAAAAATAGCTTTTGTATATTTTTAACGAAAAAAAGAAAAAAACCCATACACCTTTTTCTGTTGTATTCATGGATTTGTTTTTTCATGACACCCACAAGGGGTTCTCTATTACTTAGAGCCTAAGACTGGCATCTGTCCTCCACATGGGGTTTTGTGACAAAGAAAAAGTTACTTCTTCTGGTGCACATATTCACATCCAACATTGTCTGGCTACAGGTTGAGTCATCCTTTCCTCCAGTGAAGGGGCTCAATAGCTCCTTTGTGAATGCTGAAGAACAGCCATGGGTGAATGTAGAGAATGAATTAATTTCAAATCATTGAGTTGGAAGGGACCTTCAAAAGTCATCTAATCCAAGCCCCCTGCAGTGATCGGGGACATCTGGCACTAGATCAGGTTGCTCAGAGCCTCAGCAAGCCTGGATTGGAAGTCTCCAGGGATAGGGCCTCCACCACCTCTCTGGGCAACATGTGCCAGTGCCTCACCACCCTCCTGATGAAAAACTTTTCCCTAATATCTATACCTATCTATACCTAAACCTACTCCAGTTTAAAACCCTTGCCCCTCATCCTATTGTACTGTGCCCTAGCAAAAATCCATTTTCCTTATTTTTTTTTCTACTTTTGATGTTGATGCTGCATCTGCCATGAAAATTGTGAGTCTGAATGTATTTCCCTTGGTTGAAGAGATCTTATGTTTATAGTTCCAGTGCAAAGGTGAAGTTTATAGAGCTATGAAAGAACTTTCTGAAAGACCAGATAACAGGAAAGATAGATATTAACACCGGTGTGTGCACTATATCAGGTTACTCGGAGCCTCAGCAAGCCTGGCCTTGGTTGTCTCCAGGGATTGGGCTTCCACCACCTCTCTGGCCAATGTAGGGCATTGCCTCAGTAACCCCATGGGGAAGATCTTCCTAATGTCTAACCTAAACCTACCTTGCATTAGTTTCAAATCATTGCCCCTCATCATGTGCCTCCATGCCCTGGCAAACAGCCCATCCCCAGCTTTTCTGTAGCCCCTTCATGCACTGGGAGACCACTGAGAGCTCTCCCTGGAGTTTTCTCTTCTCCATGCTAAACAGCCCTGACTCTGACCCTGTCGTAGCAGAGGTGCTCCAGCCCCCTGATCATCCTTGTGGCCTCCTCTGGACACTCTTCAGTAGTTCTGTGTCCTGCTGAGGACTTTCAGTGCTCAAAGGCTGTGTTGAAGTCATCAGGCACTCTTCAATTTGGAGTTTTCTATGGGAAAAGCTACTCCACAGTGAAAGTAAACAAATGAGCTCATGGACACCTATATGTTGTAGCTGTTATATGGCTTTACTCTGAGCTGCTGAGATATTCAGAGGTTCTGATCCATGAAGAAATTCATTATGGGAAGTCAGACTGATGACAATGAAGTCAGACAGTGACAAGAACGGTGGCAAGTGCTGCAGGGACTCAGTTCACCTGTGTTTCAGTGATGCTTTTTGAAACATTGAGCCTATGTCTTCATGGTCTTCTGTAGGCTTTGGGTGTTTGTCTTGGTTTTTTAGTTGTTTTTCCCTTGATTAATAAAGCTTAAAGAAAAAAGAAAGGTGGGGGAAAAAAAAGAAGCCTCCATATATGAATGTTAAGGACACATCCCACACCTTGCAATGTCAAATGGTGCCAGCATCCTTAAAGAAAAAGGTGGAACAAAAGGTTTTCCCTCTCTTAAAACACAACAAACATAGCAGCTCTGCAACAACATTTATTCCTTATGGAACTTGTTTGAGAGCTTCACTCTGAAGTTTCTTCCCTGGTTGTCTTTTTAAGTCTAATAGTCTCCCAGTGCAGTTGAATTGAGGGCCCAGCAGACTTTCCTTAGCCCATGGATATCTTGAATATTGGAAGAGCTGAGAGATGAGTTTATGTATTTTTCCTGTCTGTAAGCAATGGGGATGAACTGAAGGAGATTCTGCCTCTGCTCCAACCAGTTCTGTGCATACCAAGCTATCTCTGCACAACTATTATAACTAGATAAGCTGTGTTCAAAGTAATTCTGAAGTTGGAATAATCTTTCTATCAAAATTATTGGATGCAACTGAATGAACCATAAATTAGTTTCTCTTTTTTTTTTTTTTTTAATGCTCACTTGAATTTCTAAAGCTTATTACAAAATGAGAAGTTGGTTTATTATCCTACAGGCTCCTGATGGAAATAATTATCTTCTCTCACCACTGAGAATCAATGCAATAAGCTATTCTGGAGACCTCTTCTGCCAAAGATAGGTGTTTTAAAGTGTTCTCTCCATGAGTAATTGTTTTCTGTGTTATCTGGAGAGAGAGAAATAGATTTACATCCCAGAAACAACTGCAGACTGCTAAAATTGGCCACTTTTACAGAAGCCAATTATTTTCCACCCCCCTGTTTTCTACCTAAGACTTCAATTTTTCATATGGAAACTATCTTGAGTTACTGTGATATGGGGTCAAACTTATCAGAATATATTTTCTGGTCATTCGTCATTGCGCTGTGTGGGTCTTGACTTCATTCCCCCTCACCCCTCTCTTAGTCCAAACACGTCCTGCCTACTTATTTTTAAGAAAATGGGGTTTGGGACTGTTGGTTTTATTTATTTTTTTTTCTTTTAGTTGTTTGCCTTTTTTTGTTTCCTGTAGCTCTCAAACCAAATTTGGATGAAAGATACTTAATCTTTCCTGCTTTACATCACTGAGTTTGTTCCTCCTGTGTCTAGAACTTCCCCATGGGTCTGGTGGTTCTGCTCCAAGGGCATTGGGGTTTGGATGGTAATGTGGACATTATAGCTCCTATTTGAAAAGAAGGCCAGACTGATGGAGAGGGGTGTGGGTGGTCCTTTGGATAATAATCATAGAATCATAGAATGGTTTCTGTTGTAAGCTACCTTAACGCTTTGTTTCCACCCTCCCTGCCATAGGCTGGGACACCTCCCACTACACCAGGTTGCTTAGTGCCTTGTCCAGCCTGGCCTTAAACACCTCCAGAGAGGGGCATCCACAATCTCTCTGGGCAACCTGTTCCAGTGTCTCACCACCCTCACAGTAAAGAATTTCTTTCTTATATATAGCTTGAATCTTCCCTCTTCCAATTCCTGCTCCTGATTTAGAAAACGGGCCAGTTCTTGTCCTTGTGACTGATAATACTTGGACTGTGCTCCCTATGGGTTCCTCGACTCCTTTACTTTTTTTAGGAATGGAAAGTGGACTTTGAGGTGCTGGGTGAAATCACAGACATTTTATTCAAAGGGGCTAAATGCAATGTTTGTTTTGTCTCCTGAAATCCATGAGATTTACAGTGCCTTTGTTTTGATTTGCACATACACTGACTTTGAATAGAATGGTTAATGCCTTATTACTGCTTGGAATTACAAAACCACATGCAATACAACTTCATGTGGCTCCTTCATATATTATGTAGGAATGCAGCTCAGAACACAGGTTTTAAGGCTTCATTCACAAAGTGGTTAAAAACAATAGAGAAGGAGAACACAATTTAGGTTCTTAAACTCTAGATGAACCCATCTCAACAACCCCAGCCAAATGAAACGTTAGCTTCAAGGATGGGTGAAGCTAGAGATAAAATTGTTAGAATAGCTTTAATAAGGATGAGGTACTCTGTTAACTCGCTCTTCTACTTGTAAATATGTACTTTTGACAGATGAAATTATTCAAAAAAATAAAGACACAGATGCCTCTAAATGTAATTGTCAGGTAATGGTTTGCACTTGGGATTTTTGGTCACTTTTTCTGTTCTCAGTGAATATTTTTCTCATGAAATGTTTATCATGGCAATCAATAAGCTGAAGTTATTATATAGCTATGGGCTTCACTCAAGGCTGAAGTGACATTAGGCAGTGCAGCAATATAGAGCAGACCATGATCTCTACTGAGCTCATTTTCTGAAAAGTCAAGGCCAACTAATAAAAACAGGCACCGAATATAAAAATGGTACAAATGAATTTCTATTTGAAGCCCAGTCTGTGCCAGGAAAAGAATAAAGTGTTCTTCTAACCCATTTATTTCCTTCTTCAGCTTCATATGTGCAACAGCCAGGGATTTTCCTCCAGATGTAGCTCAAGTAACCATTGCAGAGTCTGTTCTATACCTAAACCGAATTGTTAAAGTGTGTGTTAGACATAGTCAGATACTGTCATAGAATAGAATCATGGAATGGTTTGGGTTGGAAGGGACCTTCAAGATCATCTCATTCCAACCCCCCTGCCATGGGCAAGGACACCTCCCACTAGAACAGGTTGCTCAATGACTCATCCAGCCTGGCCTTAAACACCTCCAAGGAGGAGGTATCCACAGCCTCTCTGGGAAACCTCTTCCAGTGTCTCACCACTCTCAGAGGAAAGAATTTTTCTTATATCCAGTCTGAATCTCCCCTCTTCCAATTTACATCCATTATCCCATCACATACCCTATTAAAAAGTCCTACCCCAGCCTTTCTGTAGACCCTTTCAGGTATTGAGGAGCTACTATGAGTGAGTTTCCCCTGAGCCTTCGCTTCTCCAGGCTGAACAACCCCAACTCCTACAGCCTGTCCTCATTTAAGGGAGGTGCTCCAGCCCTCCGATCGTCTTTGTGGCCCTCCTCTGTCTTGCACCCCCTTTTAGAAATATTAACTAAACACATTTTGGACTTACTATAAAAACAACATTCTAGAATATCTGTGCTCATGAAGGAGTGTTCAGAGATTCTGAGTTCCAGGGAATTTGCTTCACTCTTTGAAGTGTGACACAGCACTGACTTCAACTGAAGGGAATGACCCAAATGAACCAATAAATTTGTAGAAGTGGATTTCAAAACCAATGCTTTTGATGTTTGATGTTGATGCTGCATCTGCCATAAAAATTGTGAGTCTTCCCTTGGCTGAAGAAATCTGATGTTTATATTCTCAGTGCAAAGGTGAAGTGTATAGACCTATGAAAGAACTTTCTGTAGGACCAGCTAATAGGAAAGAGAGATATTAACCCCTGTGTGGTTTGTTATGAGTAGAGCTAAGGAAGGCTTCCAGCTGTACTAAGCAGCTTCCAGCTGTTTTAGCTGTATTAAGAAGGCAGATTACAATCTAATAATAAGTTGTATAGAGTGGGTGGGAATTGGACTCACTTTTAAACAAGTTAAATACTAAGGTCTATGGCATGCATCTTCTCTGCTTCTCCTCAACTATTATCTCATGTAGTAAGCACCATCTGCATCTTCTTTTGGAAGATGTGACAGCCAAGTTGGTGGGTAAATTGTAGAAATTTTCTTTAACTGTTATTTAGAAATAAGTCTAATAAGTCTAATAACCCAAATGTGAATTGTGAAGATCACTTTCGGTTATTATTTTTTTCTGTCAGGTTAATATCACTGTTTTGTGATATATCCAGTGGATATTGGTTGCTCAGGGTGCTCTTATGCTCCTGAATTTTTGCTAAGCCAGTAATTAATATTCAAACTCATATTCTAAGGCAGGAGTTGACTCAGTCAAATAAATAGTTACCTGTTGAATACACCCAGCTCTTGATATGACTATTTTGCTGGTGCTGGACTTGTCATAGGACAAATAAAAGCGAGTGAGTTGATATGGTATGTCTGAAATTGCTTTTCTTCTAAAGAATATTGCTCTGGGGCTTTTCTGCATGTCTGATCTCGTCAGGTCCAGGGGATATACAAGTATCTCTGCTGTTATGCCACATACAACACTATTTGTTGATTTCTAGTAGAAGTAAGCAGAGTATCAAGTTTGAAAATATCCACTCTGGGGAAAGGTTCTGACTTTAAATCTATATTCCAGTGCCATTAGAACAATAAAGTACATAGAAGTTTATAGGATTTATTTTTTCCTAACCCAGAAATCTCCTAGACTAATAGTTTCTTTTCAAGCATCTTAATAAAGAGCAATGCATGAATCCTGAAGGGTTTGGAGGTCAGATATTTAGTCCTATCATATAATACATAAGATTCAAAAAACACACATGTGCAATCCAAGCTATTTAGGTAAAAATGCATTAACAATATGGACCAATCCAAGGTTCTCAAATCCTTTCTTGGAAAGGGAAAATTTTTATTCTATCCCTGTCCAGGAAGAAGCTTTTTTTTTTTTACTGTTGTATTTTAAAGATTGTGAAAGAAAGGCACAGAGATTTTGAATCTTGCTCAGAGCCAGAGCAAACATTAGCACCTGGAAGTTCCCATTTCTCATTTCTGTGTTTACAGTATCAAAATCAAACAAGCTTTGTGTTTGGTTTATTTTTATTTTAGGGCCTTATCCAATCCTTTCTTTCTTATCTCCTGTTAATTTGGGTTTCTTGCAGATAAGGGAACTGTTCTTGGTGTATCTTTCTTTCCTGCTAATAGGATATTGGTGAGATACTGTCTCTGATGTTGCCCTGCTTTCATGCTTGACACTTCATTACACAGCAGCAACCCAGAACACGTGTCAGTTAAAGCAGACTTCCAGCTCTTGCCTAGTTATCCCTCTGATCAGATTTTGATGGAGAGGCCATTAGCAATTGCATTCCCCATCTCCAGATGTATCTGTACTCCTCTTGACCTACAAATCTAGGACATCTCTGAAATATTTATCTGGTGTCAGTAAGAAATCTCACATAGATGTTGTTCTTTTTAATATATCCCTATTGCAATCTCTAAAAAATACCCTGAAAATATAAGCTATAAGATAAGCCATGATACATTCCCCTAGAATAAGAACTCCTCCGTGTAAGGCAAAGAATATTAAAAAGGAAAAATTCAGTGATCAATTTGCACATTTTAAGATGTGTTGGGAAGTTTTAGGAGCTGCATTGACAGAATATTCCAGTAGATTTGATGTTATAAGCTTTAATTGTTCCTTGCAAGGCAGTACATCAGTGCATGTATTAATTATCTGCCTTAAACCTGATGATGGTCAGGCATGGTGAGTGAACATGGTGAAGGCCAGATGTAGATGCAAAGATGGAAAACTCCCCTAGTAATTGTGAAGTTTTAAAAGAATCATTTGACTGATTGCAGCTTAAGCTGTAAAGTTGCAAATGCTTTGTAGGGGAATTCAAGAAGCTGGGAAGGAGAAAAATATCAAATTTACCAGTGTGAGAAATGATTATGCTACTACCTTGCTGGGCTTCCAAGCATACCCTGTGGGAACAGAATGTTTACTCAGCCCTGAGCAAGATCTTTCTCAGCTAGGTGCTAAGGTATTAGAAAAAAAAAAAAAAGAAAAGAAAATATTTTAAAAATCCACACAGAATCACAGAGAGTCAAGGATTGGAAGGCAACTCAAGAGATCATCTGGTGCAATCCCCCTGCTGTAGCAGGAACACCCAGATCAGGTCACATAGGAAGACATCCAGGTGGGGTTTGGATGTCTCCAGAGAAGGAAACCTCACACCCTCTCTGGGCAGCTTGATAAAAATTTTCTCTCCTGTTTCTGTGGAACCTCCTGTGTTTCAACTTGCACTCACTGCCCCTTGTCCTACCATTGGATGTCACTGAGAAGGGCCTGGTTCCATCCTCCTGACACTCATCCTTTACATATGTACAGACATTAATGAGGTCATTCGTAAGTCTTCTCCAAGCTAAAGAGACCCAGCTCCCTCAGCTTTTCCTCAGAAGAGAGATGCTCCAATCCCTTCATCATCTTCATGTCCCTGGGCTGTACTCTCTCAAGCAATTCCCTGTCCTTCTTCAACTGGCTATTTTGGAAGGGTATTGGATTTTCTTGTTTCCAGGAAAAACTGCCAAAGTTTTCTGTTTCCAGATGGAGAAAAGTCCCATTTTACACATGGTAACAAAATTTTTATTTGAGTTTGGCAGCTGAAGGGTTTGCAGATTCCATCTGGACTGAGCATCCCCAGCCCAGAGCCACAAAGTCTGTGCGAAGCTTCTGCTGAAATCTCTTCTACCAGCTGCTTGGGGTCACTTGTAACAGAGGCAGGGATCCTGAAGGCATTCAGAATGCAGTCTTTTACATAAAAAAGGGAAGGTGTTTGATATAAAAAAGTGGCAATATGGCACACACCACTACAGGGAGCTGTGCCTCCAACAGAGGATTTAAAGCTACTGCATGGAAAGAGCAAGTTTGTGCCTAGCAGGAATTAGGGCTGTTTAATAGCACATCACAAGGCTTCATGATATAGCAAAAATAGGAATATAGAGCCTACATTAGATAGAGAAATGAACAAAAGTTTAATGAAAGCTCTCATAAGATCCCCACATATTCCAGTGTGACCTGATCTGGGTGTTCCTGCTCCGGCAGGGAGATAGGACTAGATGATCTCTTGAGGTCCCTTCCAATCTCTGACATCCTGTGATTCTGTGAAAATCAAAATCCTTCTTGAAAGCGTGAAGATGGCTTTTTAAATTTTTTTTCTTTTGAGAAAGAAGAACTCTTAAGTGTGTTACCTTGAAGGCAAGTTTAGGGATTTTTTTTTTTTTTTTAATAAGGACAATACATACATGATTTTGCTGTGAAGTTTCCAAAATTCATTCCTGAGGCAGGAAAAGCCACTGGGAGATTTCCATTGCCCAAATAAGCTCACAAAACAGGTTCTACAATGAGATGTTTGAGAGACAGGCAGCACAACAGGTTCTGCTGTCATGGTTGAACCCCTGTTGATAACTAGGACCATACATTTTTTCCCACTTTCCCTCCCTGCTGGGTAGGAAGAAGAGGAATTAATAAGGGGGTTGAGATGAAGACAATTTAATAGATCAGGAACAGCAGAGAAAATAAATAATGCTGAAAGAATAAGTGATGCAATACAGTTGCTCACTGCCTGATGATCAAGCCGCAGCTGTAGATTCCTGCATCCCAGCTAAAACCTGGTTGTATATTGGGTGTGACATCCATTTTATGGAATATACCTTTGAATAATTTGCCCTGCCTCTTGGCTTCTGTGAGAAACTGAAGAAGTCCTTAACTGTGAACATTACTTAATGCATTGTTTTAGGTGTTGCTATCAACATTGGTCTCAAAACACAGCAGCTTCTAGGAAGGAAATAAACCTTAACCTGGCTGAAACCAGGGCTTATACTATCACACTACACTGATACTACTTCTGGAGGTGCAAGGATCATCTATGACAAAGTTTGCAGATGTTGAATCATAGAATGAGCAGGAACATCCTGCACTAGATCAGGTTGCTCAGAGCCTCAAGCAAGCCTGGCCTTGAATGACTCCAGGGATGGAGCCTCCACCACCTTTCTGAGCAACCTGTTCCAGTGTCTCACCACCCTCATGGGAGAGAATTTCTTCCTAATGTCTAACCTAACCCTGCCCTGCTTTAGTTTCAAATCACTGCCCCTCGTCCTGGCAAAGAGCCCCTTCCCAGCCTTCCTGTAGCTCCTTCAGGAACTGGGAAGCTGCTGTGGGGTCTCTCTGGAGTCTTCTCTTCTCCAGCCTCAACAGCCCCAGCTCTCTCAGCCTGTTCTCATAGCAGAGGTGCTACAGCCCCATGATCATCCTTGTAGCTACTGGATCCTCTGGACCCTCCATGTCCCTCTTGTGCTGAGGGCTCCAGACAGAGCTGGACATAGTAGCCTCAGGTGGGGTCTCACAGGAGCAGAAGGGCAGGATCACCTCTGTGGATGTGCTGGCCACAGCTAAATGAAAGCTGTGCTTCAGTTTCATTCTACTAGAAGCAGGTTCACAGCCAGGAAACAGGGTTTCTATGACTTTTAAAGACACACTCACTGCTGGGTAGCTGTTTGCCCTGTGTAAACACTGGGCCCTTCAACTGGGATCTTCCAAACCAATCCTGATCTTTTAAAAATGCACAAGCTGTAAATGCCAACACAGAGGGACACCCCTGAAAGAACGATCTTTCACTGATCTTGAGGCAGCTGGAGTATATAAATCATTTATCCATCTCAGTGTTCTGATGCTGTCAAGACCATCGTGTGCCATGCGGAGCTGGATGTGAAAGCTGGTTGTGTAATGCAGTTGTGTTGTTGCCACCTTGAGTCACACAGATGGGTGTCCCCATGCTGTCCCTGTGGATTGTATCCAGGGGTGTGCAGGGCCTGACAGAGAAGGAACTTCCTTGTGGTTTTGATGGGATCTGGGCAGCCAAAGGGGAAACTTCATCATGCGTCTGCTGATCTGCTTTCTCTTTGCTGTTGTGATGTTTGTTGTGCATATGGATGCCATGGAGATGATTAAAGGGCTGGAGCAACTGCCTTATGAGGACAGGCTGAAGGAGTTGGGGATGTTCAGCTTGGTGCAGAGAGGACTCAGGGGCAACATCATAGTAACTTATTAATATCTGGAGGGGGCTACAGAGAGGCAGGGATAGGACTTTTCAGTAAGATATGTGATGGGAGGACTAGAAACAATGGATGTAAATTGGAAGGGGGTAGATTCAGGCTGGATATAAGAAAGAAATTCTTTATGGTGAGGGTAGTGAAACAATGGAACAGGTTTTCCAGAGAGGTTGTGGATGCCCTCTGTCTGGAGGTGTTTAAGGCCAGGCTGGACAAGGCACTGAGCACCCTGGTCTAGTGGGGGTTGTCCCTATCTTCGGCATGGGGGTTGGAACTCAATGATTTTTAAGGTCCCTTCCAACCCAAACCCTGCAGACAGCTGGCCCAGTGTAGGAGGATCTTTGAGCACCAGTGATGCTCATGGAGACATGGTGGGAGCTTTTCTTTTAGGCTGGAGTGAGATGACAGTCTTCCCATCGGGATATTGCTCTGAGGACAAGATAAACATGTGATGTGAATGTGCAGCGTAGGATTCATTGTACTCAGGCCCTGAGATTTCTCAGTGTCTCTTTAAGGCAACGTGCTTACAAATAAGGAGTAGGGAGACAGTGTCTCTAGGGCCTGTCTCTCTTATCCCTTTGCCACAAAACACATTTCTTGATGCAAAATAGATGCATTATGAATGTCTTTTGGCTGTATTGCTTAGGGGGTTTTCCCCCCCTCCACTTCTTTGTGTATAATTGTACTAATTTCCTGCACTCAGGGGGAAGTGATCTCCCTGAAAATTACTTGGCTGCTCAGGAGAGTCATCTAGAGTGTCTGCTGAGGAAAGGATGGTGATGTCTGGAAGGAAGGAGCTATGTTTTTCTGTCTATGTTATTACCAAATCTAGCTTTTGGCACAAGTAGCAGGTAACTGCTTAAGCAACCTGCTGGCAACCTCTTCCTCTGTGCTACCACAGAAACTCCAGGCATTCTTGGTGGTGCTGTGTGCTCCTGAGCCCTGCCCCAGTGGGAGGGCAGATCCACAGTTTCCAGTCCCAAAGGATGTCTCAAAGGGCCTTCCTTGTACTCAGTGTCCGTTCAGTTTGAGAAGTGCTCCAGAATAATTTCACAGAATCATAGAATAGTTTGGGTTGGAAGAGACCTTAAAGATCATTTAGTTCCATTCCAACCCCCCTGCCATAGGCAGGGACACCTCCCACTAGACCAGGTTGTTCAATGCCTTGTCCAGCCTTGCCATAAACACCTCCAGAGAGGTCATTCCTATCCTTCTCATTGATTCATTTCAAATTTGGGTGTTTTTCCCCTTTTACTCCAAGCCAAATCAGTCTTTATCTACTGTTAGGTGGCTTTCAGGGTGGCATTGGCACCTGCATGTAAACAGTCTCACATGTCTTGGAGGCAGTTTGGTGGTGCACCCCATTAAAGAGCATACAACAAAACTAGAAATTTTAAAAAGGCAATTGTAACTTCAAGCAAATATCAGCCTAATTATTTGTGATAACTCCTGTCATGTATTTAAGGCAAGCCCCTAGAATAAGGCAATTTTTTTTTCTTTCCCCTCATACTATTCTTTTGATATTCTTGACCCCTGTGGTCAAAATCAACGCACTGAAATCCTATTAAGAACATGGAAAGAAACATGTACTGAACATTTCGTGCTATCACTGGGATTCTCCTATAGATTAACTTTTAAAGATGTTTTCCTTTAGGCTGATAACTCCTAAAAATAGCTTAGGCTCTATAGAAAATCTTACCTGCATGGGTTTATATCCCTTCACCCTGTAGTGCTAGGTTTTTGGAAGCTTTTCCTAATGAGAAGAAGGCCATGCAGTTTTATTGCCACAGCCCAGAGAAGTGTGTTCCCATCAGAGCCTTTTATAGGGAGTTTACAAGAGTGGAGTTACAAATGAGATTGCTGGCAGGGAGCTGACGCCTCACCATGGAAAGCAGAAATTAGTTGTATAATTCAAAACATCGACCTCTGGGGCCTCAGGGATTACCACCTGGGGATTAAAAAAAGCCTGTCTGAAAAGGGCTCAGAGCAGAGAAAACGGGGGTAGTACACAGAGAAGGGCAAAGAGATCAGAGAGTTGTGGTCTCTGCCAAGTAAAGTGCAGTCAACAGTTCATCAGAGCCACCAGATCTCCTTCCTCTTTCTTCTTGGATGGAAGTTGTATCCAAAGAAGTTCTGCATTTCAGCAAGAATCATAGAATAATTTGGGTTGAAAGGGACCTTCAAGATCATATAGTTCCACCCCCCCTGCCATGGGCAGGGGCACCTCCCACTCGATCAGGCTGCTCAGTGCCTCATCCAGCCTGGCCTTAAACACCTCCAGGGAGGGGCCATCCACAACCACTCTGGGCAACCTGTTCCAGTGTCTCACCACCCATACAGGAAGGAAATGGAACTTGAACTCAGAACTAAATCTACTACCTTTCAATTTGCATCCATTAACTCTTAGTCCTGCCATCCTGGACCCTATTAAAAAGTCCTACCCTTGCCTTTCTGTAGCCCCCTTCAGGTATTGAGAAGCCACCATGGACACCAGACACATTGAAACTTTGTTGAAAGTTAAATGGCCAAAGGGAATGGCAAGAGAATGCTTTATTATTCCTTGGGAAAAAAGCCATCAGCTCACATGATGCCTTGCAATTAGCAAAAATAAAAGCCAAACTCATGGCCCTGAGAGAGTGAAAGGTGGGTCACCAGTTTGTACTGGGGAGAGGAGAGGTGGCTTCTACTGGGGAAGTGGGCATAGGTCTGCATCACAGCAAAAATTAACTGTAAAGGATTTAGGAAGAGGGATTATGCATGAAGGGTAAGAGAAGATGAAATAGGTTTTGATTGTAAAAAGGGAGTTTTAAATTCTGTCTAAACTGGGTCTTCTTCTCTTGCAAGAAGATGGCTGAGTACAGCAGAGTCTGTCTCTGGAGAACTTTAGGCATCGGACAGACAAACTTTTGTTTGTTTTAATATAACAGTTGCTTTATATCTTGCCCTTGTGTGTGCCTGGTAACCACTTGAGGTCTTTGCCTGATGACATTGTTATAATCTTATGAAATGTGAATGCCTGCTCCGCACATGCTTCTTCTGGCTTTAATTGCCTCTGATTCCATAAAGATTTTGTGCTGTTTCTCCTCGTGCTTTTGGATGGCTTTTGGATTTGTGTCCTTGCTAAAATTTCACTTTGGCATTTTCTTTGCTCAGCAGAATGTTAAGCACTCTGGCCACTAAAAACCTCACTTCAATGAAATAAAGGATGTTTTACTTTAAATGTAGAACGTGGGTCTGTTTTAGAGAAGTTTCCCCACAAAAAACCCATAATCTTTGCAGGTGATGCTCTGTGCCATAGAAGCAATAGGCACAAGGAGGAAACAGACTCTTCCCTGGCACAAACTACTCTTCACTGACAAATTTTTACTGTATTACAAATGACGGTTGCCTGTGCAGCAGCTGATGCACAGAAGTTTTTTTTTGGAACTGTTGACAAGTACAAATGTTGGTTGCAGCGTCTGAGCTCCTGCCTCCCCAGAAATTCAACCATTCAGCCCTTCCCCCAGCTTCCCATCCCCACTCTTTTCAAGGAAGTTGAAATTCTTAAGTAAATGACATGAACCCAGAAAGCAAGGCAGCAAGAAAATAAACCACTCCTAGGGTGGTGAGACACTGGAACAGGTTGCCCAGGGAGGTGTATAAGGTCAGGCTGGATGAGACACTGAGCAACTTGATCTAGTGGGAGGTGTCCCTGCCTATGGCAGGGGGGTTGGAACTAGATGATCTTTAAGATCTCTTTCATCCCAAACCATTCTACGATTTGACTCTGCTTTGGGTATAAATTCCTCCTCTAAAACTGCTCCTGTCCATGAAGCACCAAGTTACCAACATTGCTCAGAATTTGCTTGGCTCCCAGAGCCAGGTTTGACAGCTGCTCAGTACAAGCTTTTTTAGTCATCTTACTGCCTATGTGAAAGGATTTCTCCCAGCATAGCCCATTCTAAAGGGGAGCACTTGAGCTCCCCTTTGCTGCATGGACAGATTCCTGGTTCTACTATTAAATGGTTTAATGGACTGCCCATGTAATTAAACAGACTTGAGCAAGATCTCGCAGTGACCTCCCAGTGCCTGAAGGGGCTACAGGAAAGCTGGGGAGGGGCTGCTTGCCAGGACACAGTATGAGGGCCAGTGGTTTGAAACTAGAGCAGGGCAGGATTATGTTAGACATCAGGAAGAAGTTCTTCCTCATGAGGATGGCGAGGCATTGGCACAGGTTGCGCAGAGAGGTGATGGAGGCCCCATCCCTGGAGACATCCAAGGCCAGGCTTGCTAAGGCTCTGAGCAGCCTCATCTAGTGCAGGATGTCCCTACTTACTGTGGGGGGGTTGGACTTGATGGCCTTTGAAAGTCCCTTCTAACTCTGTGATTCTATGAAGTTTGTTGGTATAGGGTAAAAGGTTTTCTTCTTGGATCAATAGAACTAAGATATTTAATTTCTTTGCTTATTGTGAGTGTAGGGGAAGGCTGAGTTTTTTGCACTGTTTTTTTTGCTCTGTGGTATTAGTAGATGTCTTGATTTTCATTCCTTTGCTTCAGTGTTTTTTTTGTCCTGTTGGAGTGTTGCAAAAACAACATTTCTTTCAGCTGAGTTTTCTTATTAATAGTGGCATTTGAGGTCTCATGAATTTTTTTCCAGGGCTGATTTGGCCTAATAGTTAAATAATAACTCCTGTGGAGTACTGGGAGGTCATTTTGGAAGAAGCTGCCATAAATAGTTGTCAGGAAAAAATTGACATTAATGGGAATTCACTAAATAAAGTGACTGGCAAAGTCACCTAATGTTTCCCTGAAAGTATGATGAACTTCTTATGTCAGAGCTATGCTAAGTTTACTCTTTAGAAGTGTTACCCTCTACACAAAGTCACTTCCATTTGGCTACAGATCCTTCATATTCCTGTCCTGCTTTATGCTAGTGAAAGACTAAGATAAAATGAGATGATTGGATAAAATGAGGTTTTTATGATTCTGACTAAATAGTCAGATTTTAATTCTATGAAATTCACCTCTTGCTACTTTTTGGGGTGTTCATTGCCTTCTATAAAAGTTTTCTCTGGGTGTGTGTCCATACATAAGATTCTACATATTCTAAAATGCACCTGGGTTATTCTGCAATGAGATGACTGTGTAGAAAAGCTGATATTCTTAGTTCATAGATTCATGGAATAGTTTGGGTTGGAAGGGACCTTAAAGATCATCTGGTTCCAACCCCCCTGCCACAGTTCACCGTTTTCAATCCAGGATGGGAATAATACTCCAGTTCTTTCCGCAATGACTACTGATTTCTTGCTTTAGAAACTTGTCTGCACAGTGCAATTAACTGGAAAAGCTGTTACAATATAAATGTACTCAGGGATGCCTGTTCTAGAAGAACTCCTCTGTAAACACTCTAACTGCATCCATGTGGGAGACATTCTGCAATAGCTGCTGTGCTGTGCTCTCTCATTCTCCCTTAATCTGGATTAATTGTCTTTCCTACATGAGTCAAAAGAACATCTTTGTGTACTCAGGCTGAATTGTCTTGGTTCCATAGACTTCAGTGCCAGTTCATTACATTTGAAGCATTTTTTAAATAGTGTTAAAAGCAAAAGGTACAGTATCAAGTCAAAATCCCCACTTTGGATAGTTGAGGTCTTCAGGTGTCTAAATTCTGAAATGTAAATATAATTCAGCAACTCTATTACAAAAGTGCTGTTATATTCCTCGTGGATTGAAGCAGAACATAACCAAAGCTCTTTGCTCAGGGTTCAAGCTCTTTAGTTGAGCTGCTATCTGACCTAGAAAGCTAAACCTTGATGTTGAGTGTTGTGCTTCCTCACAAAATTCCTGTGATGGCAGATGACTTTGGGGATTTGTTCTGTTATGCAGTAGCCCTGACCTGTCAGAAGAGGAACGTTTGGGCATAACCCTTATCTCTTGCCTCGCTATCTAGCAGCCTCTTCTTCATGGAGAGCTCTCTGATTCCTTTTCCTTTTAGCACACTTCAGTGGTGGGCATTTGCAAAAGTTTTATGACATTGTGCATCATCAGCATCTTGGCCTCTGAGGGCATTTGGTGATGGGAAGACATTTTGTATTCACCTCTGCTAAAGAATAGAGGCACAGAGACATTAACACAGATACAATGTATTTCAATTTCTTCATTTCTTGTTATGTTTCTACCCTGTGCAGCATCTCCTTCCTGCTCTCCAAACCTCAGATTGAAAATGTAGAATCATAGAATAGTTTGGGATGGAAGGGACCTTAAAGATCATCTCATTCCAAACCCCCTGCCATGGGCAAGGACACCTCCCACTAGACCAGGTTGCTCAGTGCCTCATCCAGCCTGGCCTGAAACACCTGTAGGGAGGGGGCATCCACAGCCTCTCTGGGCAGCCTGTTCCAGTGTCTCACCACCCTCACAGGAAAGAACTTCTTATCTCCAGCCTGAATCATCTCCCCTCTTCTAATTTACATCCATTATCCTAGTCCTTCCACCACATATCCTATTAAAAAATTCCTACCCCTGCCTTTCTGTAGCCCCCTTCAGGTATTGAGAAGCTACTATGGGGTCCCCCCTGAGTCCTTTCCAGGCTTAACAACCCCAACTCCTTCAGCCTGTCCTCAGATGGGAGGTGTTCCAGCCCTCTCATCATCTTTGTGACCCTCCTCTGGACCTGCTCCAACATCTCAATGTCCTTCTTATGTTGAGGGCTCCAGAACTGGATGCAGTAATTCCAAGTGGGGCCTCACCAGAGCTGAGTAGAGGAGAAAAACCACCTCCCTTGACCTTCCGGTCACGTTTCTCTTTATGCAACCCTTGGTTTGGTTTATCCATTCCAATTAAAGGGGAGGGGAGAGAGGAAATCACCCAATCAAACCTATAAAAGTCCAAAATCCTGAGTAAAGGACAAAAGATTGTAATGGGTATTGAAATAATACAGGCTCCAAATACTGACCAGTTAAGGCATGAAGGTGTATAGGGCTTAAGCCAAATTCAGTGTTATTGACAAGAACTCCAAAGACAGCCTGATTTCAAAGCTGACATCTTGATTTAAAGTCAACTTAAGCATGCTTAAAGCCCCTCTTGATAGTGCTGCCAGGAGGAAGGCAGATCCTGGAGCTATTCTAAATGTCAGCCTTGTGTACTTGGATTGCTGCAGCTGACAAAAACTTGATGGCCACTTGGAAAATTGACATGATAGAAAACACAGGAAAGGATACAACCACAGCTCAATTAAAACCACCAAATCTTTCCTGACGTGGCTCCTGTCTTTCTTTGTGCTGATAGAAGAAAAGAATGAGGGGTGGGAAACAAAAAGTCCTGAGTTTTGTATTCACTAAAACACGGGTTCATCTGTAGCACTGGAAAGAATCCAAGAAGGCATGGCAGCAGGGCTTTTTTGTTCTCAAAAACAAATTATCCATGAAAAACTTCCATATCACTTCTCTGTCTGTTCCCTTTCCTGCCTTGTTCCCTTCCCCCCCTTCTAAATTGCCAAGTTTTTATCATCTCTCACCTGTCATTGTGGGGAGGTCATCTTAGTCTTGTTTTCCCCCCTCACCACCACCTCTTTCCTGTGTTCCCTTCCATTTAGACAGTTCCTCTGGTACAATTTGTACCTCTCAATTGCTTTCAGTCAGAATTAAACACAAGACTTTGTACCTCTAATTTGTCTAGTACAAACACCTCACGTACATGTCAGAGGGGATTGGCTCCTTTGTTAGCTGCATTTCTAAAACCAGTCTTGACTCATGCTGGAAGGTTTTGCTGGTCCTTTACCCTTCAGCAGCAAATGACATGAAGTCCTGTTTGAAGCGTTTTATCTTCAACCGCAGGGTTGTGCTTATACATGCAGGCTGGAAAGCCCAGAGTGGTGTCACAAATCCTCATACATAGGAAATAAGAGGTGATTTTGCCCCTCTTCTCAGCTCTGGTGAGGCCCCACCTGGAGTATTTTGTCCAGTTCTGGAGCCCTCAACATAAGAAGGACATAAGAAGAAAGTGGAGCTGTTGGAGCAGGTCCAGAGGAGGGTTACAATGATGATCAAAGGGCTGTCCCAAATAGACAGTCTCTTAGAAGACTGACAGAAGCAGACAACCTTTCCTTTCTACTTTTGCAGAAATTATACACCAAAGTTTTCAGAAAAATCACAAATACTTTCAGCAGTACTTGATCATCTAAAGGTCATCTGGAGATAGTAGTATAAATATCCTTGGTAAGCCAAAACACCGTAGTTGGCCCAAACCATTTTAGTTTTATGCAGAGTAATCACTGGAAAAAACAATCTGTCACCTATGTTTGTTGCCCAGATAATGTCACAAAATGAGATGTGCTGAAATAATCTTGGCAAGAGAGTGAGGATGGAAAAAGGGGTTCTGTTCACCTTGGCAAGGGGAATGTTCCTTTGTAGCCCCCAATATGATGGCTGCCAAGACCTAGACCGTGTGAGCTGAATATTAAGCCAAGAAACTTGAAAAAGTATCTTCTCCGCTGCAGGTTTCTGATTCAACCGTGAATGTATGGGAAATAGTTGAAAGCTGGTGCAATCTGCTCGGCCATCAAACACACATTGAATTCAAATAAATTTGCCTATGCAACTAAGCCATTGCCACTAGTTGTCTCTGAAATTTATCACTTAGCCTAAATGTTGTTCTGTCAAGCCCAGAAACCCATGATAAAAGGACAGGATTCAAGCTGTGACTGAGCTGGAGTGCATCTTAGTCTCACCACGTGTTGGGGGGAAAGTATAGTTGGGAATTAGCTCCTGAGAAAGCTTTCATAGAATCATAGAATAGTTTGTGTTGTAAGGGACCTTAAAGCTCATCAAGTTCCAACCCCCCTGCCATAGGCAGGGACACCTCCCACTAGATTAGGTTGCTCAGTGCCTTGTCCAGCCTGGCTTTCAACACCTCCAGAGTGATTCTAAGATGGTTGGGTGGCCTCCTGGCTGTTGGCAAGGGTCTTTAGGGTCAATATTTATGATGACTGAGTTACCAAGATACATGTTTAAGACTGTGAGCACTTAGAATCATAGAATGGTTTCGTTTGGAAGGGACCGTAAAGTTCATCTAAGTTCCAAACCCCTGCCATGGGCAGGAACACCTCCCACTAGACCAGGTTGCTCAGTGCCTCATCCAGCCTGGCCTTGAACACCTCCAGAGAGAGGGGGCATCCACAACCTCTCTGGGCAACTTTCTGCAATATTTTCTCTGGTTATGTGATTTAATGGGCCAATTCTGTTAGAATGCAGAATAAAAATAGTCATTTGGTCAGATTAATCCCTGACTCATCACGGCCTTTAGCAGCTTCATAATATGGACTAATTTATCCCACCCAGTGTCACTGCAGTGTGGGGAGCTGTGAAAAGACACCCGTTCCCCCCTGCCTTTTCTACCCCATACAAACCAGGGTGGTCATCAACAACAGAAGATGATTAATTTGTAAGTCTTTCATCTCTCAGTCAAGCAGCTTCTCTCTTTGTTTTCTGTCTTCCACTTCTTCAATGCTGTCACTGAAATCCCCCATGACGGGGTTGTCTCTTCAAATAAGAATCACCCTGTAAATTCTCCTTTTACATACGAAATGGGATTAAACATAGGATGCCCTTCCTGACTGCCCTTTTGTACTACACCTGCCAATTCATTCTGCTTTGCTAGGCTCCATCTTGGAAGCTTGGTGCCTTCAATACACAACTGGTGTCTGTACAGATGGGCTCATCTGTGGTGTTCAGCTGGGTTGGTGCAATACCCACTTGGCTGCTCCCTCACTGTCTTGACGGTGCCATTTCAAATGTATGGCTGATCTGGTCTCCAGCACTGCAGGGGGAGCCTCTGTAACTGATTAAGGTCTGGTGGCTCCACTCCAGGACCATAAACCTAACAGGTAGTTGTGAAGTTGCAGTGATCAAGCCTGGAGACAATCAGCTTTGACTGCATTAGTGAGGTGCCTTGGGTGAGGCATACATGGTCCTACTGCTCTTGGTCTGTCAGAGTACAGGCAGAACAAGGTCATGTTCAGTCACAGTGCAAAGGGAGGCACATTCTTAATCTCTGCAACACTTAGTTTTCACAATGTTGAGTTGCAGTTTGTCTAGTGCTTACCTCCTCTGTGAAAAAGCAGAACATCCCTATCTCATACTCTTTCAGAGGTGCAACTTCTCTAATGCTTAGAAACTTGGGAGGGGGGATGTAAAAAAAGGAAAAAAGAGGTGGATTGTGAACACTCATGAAATAAAACCAAAAAATGTTGGAACGCAGTTGTTTTCATATCTTCGCACCTCTGTATCTCTGCCAAAACAAATATATCTTTCTCTATATAAATTTGATACATGTTTGAAAGGCAAGCATCAGTGCTAGATCTTACGGTAATTTATTTCCAAACCCCTTAACCATTTAATTAAAAGTACAATTACTCTGACTTACAGTGCACCTTAACAACCTTCCTAATGAAGAAGAATTAATGCAGTAAATGCATCAATTACACTGCTTGTTGTAATAACAACAACTGTTCCTGTGGCAGGGCATTGATTATGCTGACGTATAACCAGTCAACACCATTAAAATAACAATGTTTAAAAGGTGGCTTTTTTTTTTTACACTGTTATCTCATCATGCCCCTCAGAAGTTGACTATTGTTAATTGTCTTGTAAGTGTAATATAAGAATCCTTTCCTAACAGAAAAGGATTTCTGAGGGTATGAAAAGAGATGCTGAGTTAGATCCTGCTGGAGGACTCTATCCTCTTGCCTGGGGAGGCAACCCCCCTGCCATGGGCAGGGACACCTCCCACTAGATCAGGTTGCTCAGTGCCTTGTCCAGCCTGGCCTTAAACACCTCCAGAGAGGGGGCATTCACAACCTCTCTGGAAAACCTGTTCCAGTGTTTCACTACCCTCACCATAAAGAATTTCTTTCTTATATCTAGCCTGAATCTATACCATTGCAATTTACATAAATTATTTCTAGTCCTCCTATCACATATCTTATGAAAAGGTCCTACCCCAGCCTTTCTGTAGCCCCCTTCAGGTATTGATAAATTACTATGAGGTCCCCCTTGAGCCTTCTCTTCACCAAGCTGAACATCCCAAACTCCTTCAGCTTCTCTTCATAAGGCAGCTGTTCCAGCCCTTTGATTATCTTTGTAGCCCTCCTCTGGACCTGCTCCAACAGCTCAATGTCCTTCTTATGTTGATGACTCCAGAACTGGACACAAAACTCTAGATGGGGCCTCACCAGAGCCAAAGTTCCTGATGCTAAACCTGGCCTTTTTGAATGCTTATGGATGTTTCCCACTCAGAGACTGGATTTTCTCCTGCGGATGACTTCACTTTCTCTTATATCACTGGATTTGCTTTTTATTTCTGTGAAAATACAAATGGACTGTGTTTACTGTGTTTTCCTGAGATGTTTGTGCAAGTTTTCTGTTAATCAGAATCCTAACCTTTGAAAATTAGCCTTGCTTTCATTTTCTTAGCCCATTAAATCCAGGCAAGAAAATTTCATGCTTAGCTGTAGTTTTTAGTCATCTGCTGTTGTGCTGAAGTGCTTCTTCTTCTAATACCTGCTCATGCATGACTTTGGGGAGATACATGCTATAAAGTCTGCCTTTGTTGAGATTATAGCTTCTATGCTTTTACCTACACCTTCGTAATATTGAACAGCTACTTGCAAATCCCTGTTCTTTGAATGAAAATTGAAGCACCTCAGTGCTCCTACATTAAAGAGCAGGACTTCACTATGTAGAGTTTCAGGAAAAAATATTAAAAGATTCTATGGGGATTCATGAAAAAAACCCAAAAACTAAATAAACAAACCAAGAAGGCAAGTAAGAAACTCATAACTTTTGTACTATCTTCTCATTTATTTTGAGTCTGGCTCTTGACTATTAAGTGGGTCAGGATAACACAACTATTTTCCTTTGCAGAAGTAGAGAGAAAAACGTAGCTCAATTATCTCATATAATCTCGCATGGGAAAGTAATGAGTCTCACAAGGCTCTCATAGGCTTTAAGAATATGGAGAAAATAACCCAAAACCTGCTGATTACTACCATGACTTGATAAATTACCCTGCAGCAGCTGAGCTGCAGAACCTACCAACACCAAGGTCATCTTGTCCAGGCTGGACAAGGTACTGAGCAACCTGATCTAGTGAGAGGTGTCCCTGCCTATGTCAGGGGGGGTTGGAACTTGATGATCTTTAATGTTCCTTCAAACCTAAACTATTCTATGATCTTCCTGCCCTACTGTAGTCACTGAGTTAAGTCACTTTTATTCCAAGTTAGTGAAGTAGTCAGGTACCAGCTCAAGTGAAAAGTGGCAAACAATTAGACGATCAGAAATGCATTTAATTTGTGGCTGGGGTGAATGAGAAACCCACAGACAGGCAGTTACTGAGGTTTATCATGTTCCTGTTGGGAGGTGGCAGTGTGATCACTTGTGATCACTATCCTTAATTTCAAACAGTAGAGGATATCACCATTGACCTTGACTCACTCCTCAACCCTGATCAGCAATGGCAGCACATTCTTCCTTCACGAACCAACGTCAAACTTATTAAAAAATCTAATCTTGGTGCAAGAAAAGAATACATCTCAAGTAGTATTGAGCTTAATTGTGTCTTATTTCTTCTATTATTGCTGCTGTTATGAATTTTTGCTGAAATCTCAAGTTAAATAGAGTACTGCTTTCAAGTGCTGCCTTACAGAATTTGTTTCCCAAATAAGCAACAGCCTTTGGAAATGTTTAGTAGGAGCTCAGATGTCAGCTTTACTTCTCAGCCTGAAGTAAAGTTTGGTGTTTCCCAAGGTAATGAATGCACCTTAGCTCTCAGAAACTTGAACTTAACCAGCAGTGTGAAAAATGCCTGAGTCTGTTCAGGAAACAGGACTTAAAACTACAAAGCAGGCTTTGAAATGCAATAGCAAGCAAAAAGTCACTCCAAACCTCAGCAAAGTGAAGTAGTAAACATGATGACTCTGTCTTTCTCATACAGTGTTTTTGGAGCTAATTTGAAGCTGTGTGTTCCCAAGTGCAACCAAAGGCCTTAAGATATTAACCAGTGTATTTTAAATAAGGCCCTTCCAATTGGGATAGTCCCTGAGTTGCACTGAACTGCAAAAAAGATTGATTGCGTTTACATCGTTACCTGAGAGAGAGCTCAGACAGCCAATTTAATACAGTAATTAAAAAAACAATCCAAAATTCCTCCTGCTGATCTGATCCCACTGTCCCACTTGAGGTCATTCCTTGATGATTTGGTTTGCTTATTATAGGATCAGTGCACGTCCAAAGAACAGAGTGGTGTCAGCTTTGGCTGGACTTGGCTGAGCTTTCTGGTCTGCTCTTTGTCTGGGTAATTTTGCCCTGGCATTGCATGGATTTGTTTGCCACTACAATAGAATTGGGACCATGGATGCCTTGCACAATGGCCCTGGGACCATGCATAATGGGACTGGGACCATGGATATCTTATACAATGGGATTGGGACCATGCATACCTTGTACAATGTCACTAGGATCATGCACAATGGGTCTGAGATCATGGACACTTTGTACAATGGCACTGGGACCACACGCAATGGGACATGGACCATGGGAACCTTGTACAATGGGATTGGAACTATGTACAATGGCACTGAGACCACACACAATGGGACAGGGATCATGGACACCTTGTACAACAGCCCTGGTCTAGCGGGAGGTGTCCCTGCCCATGGCAGGGGGGTTGGAACTAGATGATCTTTAAGGTCCCTTCCAACCCAAACCATTCTATGATCATCTATGATCTTCTGCATGCATGTAAAACCTGGACCAAGAGCTCGTGGAGAAATACCAGGGGGGGTAGTTCCAACCATCTCTTTTTGGTGAATGAAAAGCTGGACAAGAACCATCAGTGTGCACTCACAGCCCCATAAGCCAGCTGTATCCTGGGCTGCATCAGTGAAGTCAAACAGGTCAAGAGAAGTGATTCTTCCCCTCTTTGCTTTCATGAGACCTCACCTAGAGTCACTGTATCCAGCTATGGAACCCTCAGCACGAGAACACGGAATTATTGGAGGGGGTATAGAGGAGGCCACAAGGATGATCAGGGGGCTGGAGCACTTCTCCTGCGAGGGCAGGCTAAGAGAGCTGGGGCTGTTCAGCCTGGAGAAGAGAAGGCTGAACCCAATTCAGGGACTATTGGAAGGGCTTCATTTAAAATACAGTGGCTAAGATATTGTAACCCTTGGTTGCCCTGAGAAAACAGTTTCAAATTAGCTCCAAAAACACTAACCCTAACCAACAGGGAGACCTCTTAGTGGCCTCCCAGTACCTGAAGAGACTACAGGAAAGCTGGAAATGGGCTCCAGCTTTGCCAGGGAATGGAGTGATGGCATGAGGAGCAGTGCAGGTTTAGGTTAGGCAGGGCAGGTTTAAGTTAGGCATTGGTTAAAAGTTCTTCCTCATGAGGGTGGTGAGACACTGAGACTGGTTGCCCAGAGAGGTGGTGGAGGCCCCATCCCTGGAGACATTCAAGGCCAGGATTTCTGAGGCTCTGAGCAACCTCATCTAGTGGAGGATGTCCCTGCTCACTGCAGGGGGGTTGAACTAGATGGCCTTTGAAGGTCCCTTCCCCATCTCTATGATTCTATGAAGTACTGTCATTCCACAAGAGTACTGGTGTTAATTGGAAAATGAAAGTCTCTCAGAAAAGAGAAAATGTCTTTAAAAAAATGCCATCTCATAAATATGTCTTACCAGCCTCTATGAAAGAAAAATGACTGAAGCTTCTGTGCAGAAGTCTGGCTTTTACAGATGTGTCACAAGGTACCCACAGTACAGAAAGGAGCATCTCCTATTGTTTCTGTTGCAAGACTTAATGAATGAGTTAATTTTCAGAAGGTGTGGGAGAACTGCACCTCTGTTGTGTCATCTGTAAAAACAGCCAGTCCTTATCTCCTTGCTGTTTCCAGTTGCGATAAACACACACACTTAAGAACACCTTTTCATATGCATAGTACTGTATTTGACAATATGAGAGGTGACATTGGGATTGAATGGTCCCTGACAGCATAGAAACAACTGCAGTTACTTCCAGGGAGTTTTGTTTGTTCTCCTATTGTTCCAAAATACCCTTTGTTGTGGGGAAAGAAAGCAGCTGGAGGTAATATTTCCAGAGCTCCCCAGATTTTTCCAAGGAGTGTCACAGTCTGCCAGAGGCACTTTCCTGTAGTTTGAAGCTCGAAGTGTATGTTTCTTGCCCTTGGAGGTGACATGAAAGTGTATGGAGGCTGAAAGCCTGGTGGGAGAGGATTAAATGACTTCAGGATGGAGAGATCCCAGCTGGGCACAGTCCTGCTCATCCTGCCTGAAGCAACCAGTCCCTGGAGCGAAATAGTCTCAGAACTTCTCTCCGGTTTTTTGCCTCGGAGGTGAACATTTAGTTTACTTCAAAAGAAAGTTCTGGAGTTAATTAATATAATGCAGTAAGATGATCAGAGACCTGGGAATGAACAGTGAAGCCATTTATCTTGAGAGAGTAGATGTTGTTTATCAGCCACTCTCCATCCTTCTCTGAGTCTCTTTCCAGCACTAAGAACTAAGATGAAATGTAAAATGGAAGGAGTTCTCTTAGTTAATTATTTCCTCATGAATATCTGGAAATTATCTTAGTCAACATGAAAAAACAGTTCAAAAGATTAATATTTCACAAATGTCCTGATTGTTTGGAAATAAGATTTTATGAATGATAGTTGTAATAAGTTTTAAACTTTTGTTGCTCTAAGACTGCAGCACAACTTGCTTAGTGATTCCCTGTATTTAATACACTTTTTTTTGGCTTTGCAGGAGCTGGGGATTGTCACTTTGACCCAATCTCCATAAGTTTCAAGGCAGGCTTTATGAATGAGTGGTTCAAGTGTGCATTAGGGAGAGTAAGTTGTCAAATTTAGCATGTCACTGCTACTTCAGCATGTCACTTTTACTATCACTCCAGCTGGATTTGCCAGGTGCATTCAAAAAGGCAGTTACATTTTTATTACTGTGAAACATGAGAAAATTTCTCTCTGAAAGAAATGTATGGGCTTTATGAATTTTCACATCCATCTTTCATTAGAAAGAGAACTCAAAAACAGATACTTCTTGTACTGAAAAAATTATGTCCTGTGTACTTTAGGTACCATGTAACGCATGTTGCTCATTAATGAAGCCCTTTAGTTTTATGGCATGTGGTGAGGTAGAGTGGATGATAATGAAGTCAGTGCTGTTCCGGATAGGGCAGCCACCTTATAAGCCTTCCCCTCCACTGCTGGTCTTGACCTCCAGGGGGGGCAGAGAAGCTGAAGTAGTGCAAGAAAGTATTAAGAAAACGACTGGAAAACTATGGAGAAAGAAAAGAAAGATGAGGGAAAACAAAAAGAAGAGCATAAAAAAGCTGAGTGGTGGAAGAGGCATTGAGAGGTGGCTTCTCTGTTTCACCAGGTAGATCTGAGGGCTCTGAAAGCCATAAGTTTGTGGGGCTGTAGTTCTGTCCCCAGCAACAAGAATCTGCTCCACATCACTGATGGAAGAGATGCTGGGAAAATGTTTACTTAATTGCACAGCTTCAGTAAGTAAGCATTTTTTGGATGAGGTAATTTAGGCAGGGTGGAATCCCAGGTCTCTATTAGTACAGGTGCTGGTATCTGTTTCTATGGTTACAGTTGCAAAGCACAGCTCTCTGCTTTGAAGTATATGGAACTGTCATCTTGGGAACCGAGATTTCCTGCACTTGGTACTTTCCCTGAGGTAATACCTTTCCTTTAAGAACTTGTTTTGAAAGCAAGTTTGGGAAAGGCACTTCTGCTGTTTTGACAGGAATGGAGGAAAGTATAATTTTCTTACCTGCTGGGAAGGAGGATGTGCTGTAAATGAGACCTTGTGCAGGCAGACAGGAGGGTGTGACAGGATGTCTGCTGATTTGCTGAATACTCAATGCACCTCCTTTTCCCAGGAGTATTTTTAGTTTTAAATTAGGGGCTATGGTTTTAAGGCAAGTTTAGGTTAGACATTAAGAGAAAGTTTTCCACCATGAGGGTGGTGAGGCACAGGTTGCCCAGAGAGGTGGTGGAGGCCCCATCCCTGGAAATATCCAAGGCCAGGCTTCCTGAGGCTCTGAGCAACCTAATTTAGTGCAGGATGTCCCTGCTCTCTGCAGGGGGGTTGGATTAGATGGTTTTTGATGGTCCCTTCCAACCCTGTGATTCTATGATTCTCAGCCAAAATCCATTGGCCTCACTCTGTTGCTTATTGTCATTCCAATTCCTATCAGAGCAAGGTGTCACTATATATCTGCTGTCTTCTCTTCAATCTATGGGATGGTTTAGAGACATACAAGGTATATAAGTCTAAATAATTATGAGAGCAAAGAAACCATATAACATACACATCAATAGAACCAGTGACAAAGTAGTGAAAAGCTCAGAAGCAAACTGCTAGCAGGTTATACGATGTTTTGAGAACTAAACTTTTTTCCTCCAAATAATCAGTGTCTTATATTTTAGATTAATAGGGTCTCCTGTCCCATAACTTTTTTCCTAATTAAATTGGCTTCCAAAAGAAAATCTAATCTTTTTCAAAAACTTTCTCTTAATGTTGACGTAGAAGTCAGTCACAGAATTTCTAGCTTTTGGCTTAGGCAATTTGCCAACAAGCAGCTGAAACAGTATTTTCTTTCAAAATTGAATTTAAGTGGAAAAAGGAAAACGCTAGAACACTAAGGCAACTCAGTCAAATCTTTTGGGGGGGAATGCTTCTGGTGGATAAATATACCTGGATACATCTCTCCTAGTTCCAGAGGTTTTCCTGTCTTTATTTGCATTGAATCACAGTGTTTACTTTTCTGACAAAGTCTTCTTTATAGATGCCCTTGCTTCACCAAAATTAGGCTTTTATAATGAGGTCATTTTATTTCTGGAAAACAAGACAGATTGTGATATGGCTTCTCAATGACTTGAGATTATATAAAGAGATAAAAATACAATGCAGGAGAGTTTTTTTTAAACTCAAAGATGGGGTCAAAAAATGGGAGAGGGGAAAATGTGTGAAATGTAAAGAATAATGTAGATCTGAGCTGTGGATGTAGGGGAAACAGAAGAGGAGGAACAAGGATCCAGAAGGAGTAATACTGGATAAAGAATTTAAAGTCAGTGCCTGGTTATCAAACCATATTTAAACAGTAAAGTTTTGGAACTGATAGTCTATTTATCCTTTCCCTCAGTACTTCTAGAGGCTTTAAGGAGCATCTGAAATTTTAGGTGCATAGAATGACCTTAGGCTACCACAGAAGTGTCTCTCTAATGGATATAAAGTAGAATAAGGGAGATTCAGCCTGGAAATGAGACAGAATTTCTTTCCTGTGTGGGTGGTGAGACCACGGAACAGATTGCCCAGGGAGGTTGTGGATGTCTCTTCCCTCCCTGGAGGTGTTCAAGGCCAGGCTGGATGAGGTGCTCAGCAACCTGATCTAGTGGAAGATGTCCCTGCCCATGGCAGGGTGGTTGGAATGATCTTGAAGGTCCCTTCCATCCCAAACCATTCTATGATTCTGATCAACATCTGTACAATCAGGCTCTCTGACTTCTTCATATCAGTGCACAGCAAATGAAGCAATAAGAACATCATCTGGGAGCCTCAGCTCTACCCTTTTGTAGACAACGAGCCCTGTAATTTAAGAAAAAATCTTTCTTAAGCTTTTTTTTTTCTTGAATGCACTGAAAATAATTACAGAATCTATCAGTGTATGAGACATTTGCCAATTGTGCTACCAGCTCAGCTCAGTGAAAATGTAAGAGGAAAAAGAGAGATCATTTTGGAGGCAGGTTCATTTTCTCTTTGCCTGAAAGAACCTTTGGGACTCTGAAAATTGTTCTTTATCGTACAAGTTTGGTGGTTTTTTTCCAATGAGAACAAAAAAACCTCAACTCTCTTTTCATTTTTGTCTGTTTTGGAATCTTTTTGCATGTTGGTTTCCTTTACTGATGTCTGCCAGGACTCGCATCTCTGTGTGTCTAGGAGAACTTCCATGAATACAGATTTAGTACCAAGTTCAATAATAGAAATTTGCCCTTCTTGTTAACTTATGTGACCTATATTTGAATTTTGTTTACTGAAAGCTTACAGATTTGATTGTAAATAAGCTCCAGTGAAAACTGAATGATTATAGTCTGGGTTCCCTTCAGAGGGATTTCTTGCATGCAAGAAATAAATCATAGTGTATTCAAAAAAAGCAGCTGCTTCCATTTGGGTAGAATACATCATGATTTAGTGCTCACAGCCATCTGCTCCTAAGTAAAATCCTAATTAACCAATGTATGTATCAGAACAAAATTACTATTTTATAAGTGTTGCCAACAATGTATAGTAGCTAGTACATGAAAAATTTCTTTATATATGGCTAGCTTTCATCAAGTCTTTATATACTGTGAAGAGACTCTTTCCCTGCTATTTCCTAGTGTCTATAAAATGAAATAGAGATTTTTCTTAGTGATTCAGAACTCTTGTAACTGGACTTCATCCTGATGCAGTCCATGCAGCAAAGACTGTGCCACAGGTATATCTGTATGTAGGTGATCCCACCCTGGTACAACCTCACACACAGGCCAACACAAACCAGTCCAGGAGCCTGATGTTCCCAGCAGCTACCAGACAAGATGGGGGATGATAAGGATACACAGACACCATGCCTTCTATCTTTGTTATCAAAAAGTATCATCTATGGCTCAAACCAAAAGGACTTAAAGAATTATATTTTTTGCTCTGGTGAGGCCCCACCTGAAGTATTGTGTCCAGTTCAGGGGCCCTCAACATAAGAAGGACATTGAGCTGTTGGAGTGGGTCCAGAGGAGGACCATGAAGATGATGAGAGTGCTGGATCACCTCCCTTCTGAGGACAGGCTAAAGGAGTTGGGGTTGTTCAGCTTGGTGAAGAGAAGGCTCAGGGTGGACCACCTAGTAGCTTCTCAACACCTGTAGGGGGCAACATAAAGGCATGGGATATGTGATGGAAGGACTAGAAATAATGGATGTAAAATGGAAAAGGGGTGATTCAGGCAGTCTATAAGAAAGAAATTCTTTATGGTGAGGGTAGTGAAACACTAGAAGAGGATGCTCAGAGAGGTTGTGGATGCCCCCTCTCTGGAGGTGTCCCCGCCTATGGCAGGTTGGTTGGAACTAGATGATATTTAAGGTTCCTTCCAACTCAAACTGTTCTATGATTCTATTGTTTTTGTTTTTCTTCCTTGCTTAGCTGCTGGAACCATTTTGGGGTTTTTTGTTCTGCCTGAGCAACAAATGATCTTTTTCATTTTGGTCCCTGAATAGAATGGTTCTGTACTGAGCTGGGCTGCAAACACTGCAGGGGAATGTTTCTCAAGCCAGACACAAAGCTTTTCTCCTTCCCTTTCAGTCTTCTAATTAAACTTCGAGGTCCTGCAGTGTGCTATCTCACTTCACACCTAACCTATACCACAGCAACTCTTTAAGGTGAAACCCTCTGAAACAATAACTGCGTCCTTTGAGGATGCTATTCTGCTGTCTTGGAACAAATCTAAAAAGTTCCTCTGAAACTATCAGCTAGAACTGGATTATGGGATAGACCTCCATCCTCTGTGGTCTGCAGGCAGCTGTTGAGCTCTTTATTGGAGTTTTACTCTGCTTTCTTCAGGCATTTATCTGCAGCACAACTTTGGAGAGCAGAGTTAGTCCCATCATGTTTCCCATCCAGGTGCTAGAGAGGAGCAGGTGCTTGTTGGGGGGGTGCAGTTTGGAAAGCCAGAGATAGAAGACCCAGATAGCCATGCACATTTCATCTTTCCCATTAGTGATTTTGTTCTTTTATTGCCTCCACTCTGATGACCTGTTCTGCTGCTGCAGAGATAGCCAGAATTTTTCTAAGAGCTGCCTCTTTTATATTTTAAATTTTCTCTCTCATTTCCAGTCCTCAAAATCAGACACTGTTCTGAATCACTAGATGGATGTAGGCAATGCAGTAGCAGTCTTCTCTGGTGTTCTCTAAAGCTCCTAGCTACATCAAAGATAATCTTTTTTTTTCTTCTTAGGACATAAGATTTAGCACTAGACTTGTAATAAAATGGCTGGGAACCTGGTGGGGAAGAAGTGCAGTGATGAGGAACATGCTGTACTTAAAGTCAGATCTGAGAACTGATGAGGAATACGGACAAGAGAATGAAGAATTCTTTCTCTTTCCTGATCAAGCAGCTACCCATGGTGATGGGGAAGAAAAATCTTTAGGCCTGAGTATGAGGCTGCAGGTTTTGTCTCAACTTCAGGAGAAAGTAGAGGCAAGCCCTGCAAAGGAAGCCTGTTTGTCTTGTTGAATACAAGCAGGATGTACCTGCCATGAGCTTGTAGATAGATTTTTTTTTTAATATATACCTATGGAAATGTCTATCTAGGGAGACATAAAAGCTGTAAACACAGTTATCTTGCCCTTTCAGCTCTAGCTTCTAACCTCTTTCCATGGTATTGATGGGACATTGAACAACCTGGTCGAGTGGGAGGTGTCCCTGCCCATGGCAGGGGGGTTGGAACTAGATGATCTTTAAGGTCCCTTCCAACCCAAACTATTCTGTGATTCTATGATTATCTCAAAAATCATTATTTTATTTGTGATTATTCAATCCCCTGTTTCACAGGCCTGTGCAGGGGTGGGAAAAAGTTCAGTTAAGGACAGGACCGGAGGATCGTGCAATTATGTCCTCATAAATTCCTTCTGGCAAATGCCTTTTTGTTTCCCTTCTCCTGGGAGGACTTTGTGCCTTGAGGGGTTTCTCAGAGTCAGGCTTTGCATTTTGTTCAGGCCTGTCCCTAGAGTCACAATTCAGTCAGCAGACGCTGAGCTGCTCTGTGGTGGTACTGAGACACACAAGAATTACACAAAATGACACTTCCCTGGTTGCAAGAATTTCTCTATTTAGTGTTAATGGTGTGTTTTGGACTGAAAAACACACCACCACCACCTGGAGCATTCTGTCCAGTTCAGGAGCCCTCAACCTAAGAAGGGCATTGAGCTGTTGGAGTGGGTCCAGAGGAGGACCATGAAGATGGTCAAAGGGTTGGACCAACTCCCTTCTGAGGACAGGCTAAAGGTGTTGGGGTTCAGCTTGGTGAAGAGAAGGCTCAGGGGGAACCTCATAGTAGCTTCTCAGTACCTGAAGGTGGCTACAGAAAGGCAGGGGTAGGACTTTTTAATGGGATATGTGATGGGAGGACTAGAAATAATGCATGTAAATTGGATGAGAGGAGATTCAGGCTGGAGACAAGAAAGAAATTCTTTATGGTGAGGGTGGTGAGACACTGGAAGAGGTTGCCCAGAGAGGTTGTGGATGTCCCCTCCCTGGATGTGCTTAAGGCCAGGCTAGATGAGGCAGTGAGCAACTCGGTCTGGTGGGAGGTGTCCCTGCCTATGGCAGGGGGGTTGTAACTAGATGATCTTTAAGGTCCCTTACAACCCTAAACACTCTATGATTCTATGAAAGCAGTGCTCCTGAGATGGCAAATCTGTGTGGGTGTCACAGAAGAACCAAGCAATGTCCTAAATGAAGCACTAATGGGACCTGATGTGGCTGTTTCTCTGACCACAATTAGTCTTCTCTTCAAGCAGGTTCTGATGCAGTGATATGGGGAAAGAGTGGGTGGGCAGATCTTGGGGAAGAGAAGTGGTCAAGAGAAGGGACAACATTGCTAACAGAGGCGAGAGGTATTGTGAGCTCATAGCAGCAGTCAGAGCAAGCCATGAAAGGCATGATGAGACTTTTAAACTTGATGCTTTAAAGTTAAAGCACTTTCCTTCTCTGCCTGTGTCATACCCCTAATAGCATTTCTCTGAGACTGTTCTATTTTCAGTGGGACTACTAACAGGTATTGCTTCAGGCAAAATCTAACCCTCACAGTTGAGGTTTTACATCAATGATTTCTGCACTTGAATTTGTACAAGCGATTTTTCCAGTTCTTACCTAAATGTTTTGTGGTTACATTACTTCTGCCATGAACAGTATTTAAAAATAACAGGATTTAAAATTGGATCTACTCCCTACTTTGAGTATGCTCCTTCTAAAGGAGATGGCTTCATACCTGTGTGTCTTTTATTTGCAAATGATGAAAAGGATTTTGAGCTGTGAAAAGCAGTCTAAATTTAATATCCCTTCTCACAGCTGAAAATATAAGGAAGTGTCTATTTATTGAGCAACTTTACTGGCTGCCTGCTGCCCTGTGATTGATAATTTCTACCTGCTACCAATATGAAAGTCAGTTTGCCTGTGAAAGCAAGTCTGGCTCCAGCACTCTGGGCAGAAAGAGGGTGCCCATGTGTCACCCCTGCCATTGTCTCAGAAGTATTGCTGCCTCACTAGCTCACCTTTCAAGCATGGTGAATTACATTTCTTCTCATCGATTACTAGCTTTCCTGTGTAGCTGAAAGCATTGTCGGCTATTCCCTGACATGATGTAAAATTAGATGAGCACTTTGGCAGGTACATTGTGTTAAGAAACTATATTTTAGAAGTGCCATAAAGCGGATGTTATTAATGTGGATTTTTCTTCTTTTTTTATTATATGGCCCCTGCACTGTCAGTATCTCTATTTTAATATTTGTCTGTGCAATAAAGTAGATGTATCTCAACACCAATATCCTTCCACACTGCAATGATAGGCAATTTTGAACAGAGCATTCAGAAATTATATTGGAAATGGTTGTTTTAGAGAGTGATTTTATTCACTGTCACAAATCTTTAAAATCATAGAATGGTTTGGGTTGGAATGAACCTTAAAGATCATCTAGTTCCAACACCCTGCCATGAGCAGAGACACCTCCCACCAGACCAGGTTGCTCAGTGCCTCATCCAACCTGGCCTTAAATACCTCCAGGGAGGGGGCATCCACAACTTCTCTGGGCAACCTGTTCCAGTGTCTCACCCCCTTGTCACACTGGAAAGACAGACACCACCTCACATCCTCACCCAAAATAACTCAGCTTCATTTCATGCTCATCTGGATGCTGTTGGAAAAAAAATATAAATGCCAGAAATCCCCAGGCAGGGCTTTTTGATCAGTGGTTTTATAATTTTCATCACTTTTTCTGACCAAGTTTTGGAAATCATACTTTTTCTCTGAATACTCTGAGGTTTGCCTCTCACTTTGTCCAAGGCAGCACAGTTCTTGTTCTCTTACACAGTGGCAGTTATTGTTCAGAGGTTGTAATGGTCTTGTAGTGATCCATGTTACTAGATTTCGGCCATCTGACAATAATTTACCAAAAGCCACTTGCTATATCAAGAATAAACTTGTCCTGCCAGTCTCAGCATCAGCAGCACATGTAGTTGCATCCTGGAACTCCACATGCATGAAAATCATTCTGGCTTTTTCTGGTTCATCTCTCTTTTAAATAAAACAAGGTATTTATGGAGAAAATACTTTGGGTGGCCATTCGTCTGTGTGTGGGACTTCTGTGTAGGACACAGTTTGTGAGGGACATCTGTGCAACCGGGCCAGAAGTTCCCTTCCCTTAGAATATTTGGGGCGTTTCTTTCTTCTGAAACTCTGCCGAGAAGCATACCGATTGGGCTCCTACAGTTGGCGCTCAGGCTGGGCGGGGGGGATCTCTGAAGAAAAGGGCTGGGTGCCCTCTCTTGGCCACCTTCACAATAGCATCCAGAACCAGGACAAAATAGCATTTGGGAATGACTCAATGTGACCGCACACTAGTGGAGAGGCTTCAAGACTTGGGACCGAATTAAGAGAAATATTCATTTAAATGCAGGAGCAGAAGCTGAAGATCCTAATCTTCATGCATGTAGCAATAGGATGTTGGGCAATAGAGGAGGATGGGATTAGGTTAGACATCAGGAAGATCTTCACAATAAGGGTGATGAAGCACTGGAAGTTGCCCAGAGAGGTGGTGGAACCACACCCTGGGATGGAAGACCTCATCCCTGGAGACATTCAAGGCCAGGCTTGCTGAGGCTCTGAGCAGCCTGATCTAGTGCAGGATGAGCTTGCTTACTTCAGGGGGCTGGACTAGAATAGAAGACCCTTGAAGGTCCCTTCCGACACTCACAATTCTGTGATAAATCCACTCTGTCTCTCTAGCTTTGGCTGAGAGAATTAATGTCGTAGTCATTGTTGGTCAATCCCAGCAACATGACCAACGAACTTCAATGCTGTTCCTTACATGCCGATAACAGCTACAAATTAAAGAGTTCCTTCGCCTGGTTTTAAGGACTTTTCCATTTGTCTCATGTCTTTTATCACAGCAGTCTTTTGCCATGTAATTTTCAATTTGATGGCACACCACAACTCTCATTATTTCTGCAGGATTGCATTTGACTGGCAGCTGCAGAGTTGAAGCATGCATGTGCCTGCATGCTGATGACAGTGCTTTGCTAAGGCTTATTAGAGACATCCATGCAATTTCTAAAGTTATTCAGTTTATCAGCCATCCAACCTATCAGTCCAAAGGCTACAGTTTCTAAATCTACTGGAAAAACATATTCTGTCAGTAAATAGTGCTTTGTCTATGTGTAAGTCAAATTATCACTGAGACTAAACCTTTTAACTAATAGTTACCAACACTCACGGGCACGTTTTTGTATCTGTCTGTAATCAGAAGTTTATGAAGCACCTTTAAATACCTAGTGGAAAGCCTCTATCCGAAGGCTGGCTGCTGGTTTGCTTTGTGGCATTGCTAAAGATACAGCTACATACTGGTGGGACAGCCCGTACTGGTGGGATGGTGCTTGCATCTGCATGAGTCTGTCTCATTTTAAACCTTTCTCCACAGAAAAAACTCTCTGGTGCCCAGAGTTAAGGATGGAGCTGAACACTTCAATGCACATGAATCTGTTGAAGACATCTATGAGTTTTGGTGAATTTCCCCAGACTGAGAAAGCATAAGGATTCAGAATAAGCTTTAAGCCCAGCAAAATTTTGTGCACAGAGAGTGAGTTACCTACTAGTTGACTCAGCCACGTGAAAAAGAGCAGAGGAGAAAGGCCACAGTGACAAAAAGGTAGCTCCCAGTTGAGACATCTGAAGGGTCTAGGGCAGGAATCATTAGCACTGCTCCACTCTCAAAGGACCCTTTGTGTCCTTTGTGCTGCAAGAGCTTTATCATATCTTGTAGCAAATCAATTCTTGTTGCTACTAATTAGAACCAGAAGACTGAGATGGAAAACAATCATATAATTTACTTGTATCCTTCTACTTGAGCTGACAAGTCAAAACATCCCTCTGCAAAATAGGACTGCTATGTGCTCTGACAAGCCTCCTGTGCAGTGTTCAGTGAGCAAGCAAACATTTCCTGGGGTGTATGATAAAAAGCCATTTCTAAAAGGCTTAATACTCAGGACAACCTGTGCATTCTCGATGTTGTCTTGTATGAGGCTGTTTTAGCTTACAAACAGTGGGCTTGGACAATGTTACTTAACAATAAAAACACAAACCGGAACAACATCTCAACAGCAACCTCGTGTTTTCCTAAAGTCAGGGCTTCTGATAAGCAAAGAGTTTGGCACTCCACAAAGCTGGACCTCATTAATTTATTTATTTTATGTATCAATGTGTCTCTGAGAGTGAAATAGGTGTTTTACATACCTAGAGAAGTTGGAGGAGGAGGGAAGAGGGCTGAATTATTCACTTCCTTGCCCTGCAGCTTGTGTAATCAAGCGTGCCACAGCAAAGTGAATGCAAAATGCTGTAAGCAAGGCTAGGAGCTGGTATAAATTAGTACAGGCCTCTTGTAGTTGATAAATGTGTCCTGGGCAGCTTCTGTGAAGGATTAGGCCTGCTTTGTATTCACTGCCGTGAATGACTGTGAAGAAGGACCAAGCCTGAGGTCCCAGGCCTTGTTTAGTTACGCTAAATAACCACAAGAAAGCAGAGGGGATTGACCTCAAAGTGAAAGTCTTCAACTATTATTTTGAGATGCACAGGATTCTAAACATACACACAGGGCTCCACTAAAGCAGACAGAAGTCACCTGGCTGCTCTTGGAGAAAAATGGAAAATTAAGGGCACAGAAGAATCATAGAATAGTTTGGGTTGGAAGGGACCTTAAAGATCATCGAGTTTCAACCTAGTGGGACACCCCCCACTAGATAAGGTTGCTCAGTGCTTCATCCAGCCTTGCCTTAAACACCTCCAGAGAGGGGGTATCCACAACCTCTCTGGGCAACCTCTTCCAGTGTTTAACTACCATCACCATAAAGAATCTCTTTCCAGCCTGAATCTACCCCCTTCCAATTTACATCCATTATTTCTAGTCCTCCCATCACATACCTTATTAAAAAGTCCTACCCCTGCCTTTATATAGCCCCCTTCAGGTATTGATAAGTTACTATGGAGTCCTCCCTGAGCCTTCTCTTCACCAAGCTGAACAACCCGAACTCCTTCAGCCTGTCCTCATAAGGCAGTTGCTCCAGTCCTCTCATCATCTTCGTGACCCTCCTCTGGACCTGCTCCAACAGCTCAATGTCCTTGTTATGTTGAGAACTCCAGAACTGGACACATTAACTCCAGGTGGGGCTTCATTAGAGCTGAGTAGAGGAGCAAAATCCCCTCTCTTGACCTGCTGGTCACATTCCTCTTGATGCAACCCAGGATTTGGTTGGCTTCTTGGATGCAAGGGCGCATTGGTGGCTCATGTTAAGTTTGCCATCTACTGACACCCCCAAGTCTTTCTCTTCAGGGTTGCACTCAGGCCACTCTCCACCCATCCTGTATCTGTGCTTGGGATTGCTCCAACCCAGGTGCAGGACCTTGCACTTCATGAGATTAGGATGGGTCCACTTCTAAAGCCTGTCAAGAATCCCTGTTCCAAGCCATTAATGATCTTTTTTTGGTGCTTCATAGGCATCCTAGTTGGGAAATAAGACTCTGTGTGTGTATGAAGTGGCACAGGTTAGTACACAATGCAAATGTGAGGAAAATACCACATGAAAAACAGAACATGGTTTCTGAGTAATTAATTGCTGAGTACCAGCAAAGCAATGTAGCCATTTATTAAAATAGACAAGGCTTTGTGTGCGATTCACAGCTGAATTGCCTGCTAACTAAGTAAGAGCTAATACTCATTTAGATAATAGTCTTGTCAATAACTGGGGATAAAAGGCAGGAAAATTTTATTGTCTGGCATAAAAAACAAAGGGGGGATGGATAAAGTGGGGATATTGACAGAGCCATGAAACATAGAATCATAGAATAGTTTGGGTTGGAAGGGACCTTAAAGCTCATCAAGTTCCAGCCCCCCTGCCATAGGCAGGGACACCTTGCACTAGATCAGGCTGCTTAGTGCCTTGTCCAACCTGGCTTTAAACTCCTCCAGAGAGGGGACATCCACAACCTTTCTGGGCAACCTGTTCCAGTATTTCACTACCCTCACGGTAAAGAATTTCTTTCTTATATCTGGCTTGAATCTACCCTCTTTCAATTTACATCAATTATTTCTAGATGAAGATGATGAAGGGATTAGGAGCATCTACCTTCTGAGGAAAGGCTGAAGGAGCTGGGTCTCTTTAGCTTGGAGGAGAGGAGGCTGAGGGATGATCACATTTCATATTTATAAATATGGAAAGGGTGAGTGTCAGGATGATGGAGCCAGGCTCTTCTCAGTGACATGCAATGATAGGAATATGGGCAGTGGGTGCAAACTGGAACATTGAAGCTTCCACAGAAATATTGGAAAGAACTTTGTCAGGGTGAGGGTGAGAGGACAGTGGCACAGGCTGCCCAGAGAGGTTGTGGAGTCTCCTTCTTTGGAGACATTCAAACCCCCGCTGGACACTTTCCTGTGTGACCTGATCTGTGCTCCAGCAGGGGGATTGGACTAGATGATCTCTTGAGGTCTCCTCCAATCCTTGATATTCATTTTTCAAGTCCTTTCTGATGAACACTTACATCATTGCTTACTGCTAGTATGGACTCTGTCATTGGTCTCTATGTAGTGGGGCATATTTTTAAGGAGATTTAGAGACAGCAATCTATAGGTAATGCATGGATAGCCTGCCGGTGAGAAATCACTATTTGACAAGCTCATTCCAATGAAGACTCTTTCCTTTGGGTTTTAGTTTGCAGTGCCCAAGCTGAAAAATGCAATTTCACATGATTATTTGGCAACCTGATTCTAAATCAGGAGGGAGAGGCATCTTTTGACAGGGACTGCAAACACTTTAGAATCCATAGATGAAGTCTGCTTGTCTATGACTGTACTAGATGCTTTTTGATTGCCAGTGCTGATCAATATGAGGACTTAACTAATTGCCCTATCTTGAGGAAAAAAGAGGTAATTTGCACAAGGGGCTTAACGCCGACATCTTGAAGAGAGAGTCCTTAGAATGAATTCAGCCATGAAATCATATCAGAGATATTTATTGCTGCTTATTATAATTTCAGAAACCTTCCTCTTTAAATGTTTCAATGAGGTTTGTCTTGAACAGTGCAAAAGACTTCTAATAAACACTGTCAAGATCTTGCCAGGGAAAATGTATTATCTGAAGACTGGACAAGTTGACAATGATGATATGGATCTTCATAACAGCAAACATTAACAGAAACAGATTTACCAAGAGTGTGAAGACACAACTCAGGGTCACAAATAGTCCACTGGGTCAGACATCCTCATATTCAAGTCTCTCTTGTCTTTATATATATGTATATGTATATATATATATACATATATATACATATACATATATATATATACATATCTCTGTGAGATTTGTAAGCTCTTTGGAACAGGTCCAGAGGACAGACATGAAGATGATCAAAGGGCTAGAGCAACTCCCTTCTGAGGACAGGCTGAAGGAGTTGGTGTCGTTCAGCCAGGAGAAGACAAGGCTCAGATGGGCTTGAAAGGGGCTACAGAAATGCTGGGGTAGGATTTTTTAGGCAGGACTAGGAGTAATGGATGCAAATTGGAAGAGGAGAGATTCAGGCTGGAGATAAGAAAGAAGCTCTTTACAGTGAGGGTGGTGAGACACTGGAACAGGTTGTCCAGGGAGACTGTGGATGCCCCTCTCTGGAGGTGTTTAAGGCCACGCTGGACAAGGCACTGAGCAACTCAGTCTAGTGGGAGATGTCCCTGCCTATGGCAGTGGGGGTGGAACTAGATGATCTTTAAGGTCCCTTCCAACCCAAACTATTCTATGATTCTATGATTTTGCTATGTCTCTGCATTGGCACAGTGTGCATGCAATAAAATCTGGTAAAACTAATGGATCACATAAGCCTGTGACTTAACTCGTTCTGAAATTTACTTTGCATCAAGGACATGAAGAAGCATCAAAATTATAGCAAAGTTCAACCAAATTCCCTTCCAGTGCATTTGGTGGAAGAAGAAAATTTCACAATGTGTTTGAGATTCACCTGATCTCTGTCTCAGCTTTTGCCTCTCATCAAGTTCTTCAGAGCTTTTAAGAAATACAGCAGCATTTCCTTGAAAAGGAGATCATCTGCAGATGATACTCAGTTTTGATCTTGATTTGTTTTGCAACCTGGAACTTTTTTTAAAAGCAAAGTGGCTTTTAAGAGGGAAAAGAAAAAAAAAATTTTGGATGGCATGGTTTAAAGTAGAGTTTTTCAGTTCCCTCCCCAAAGCTCTTAAAAGCTTCTGGAAACTGATGACCCTTTCAGTAACAGGGAAGTAGGAGGTCAATGTTAAACCTGAAAATGTCATGCCACTGTCAGATTCCATCTCTTTTGAGGGATCTCAGGGGGTTACCTCCACTCTGCCTTGGCTCTTTTGTGAGATGGTTACTGCTCTGAAAGGCAGGAATGTTTTTGCTTTAGTTACCAAGAGATTTCACCTTTGATAAATCAAAAATAAAGACAAAGAAAACCAGCCAAGGAATTCTCTTCCTATATAGATCTCATGCATCTGCATCTCCCTCCCTGTGTAAGGTTTGATCTCCTTTGGAGATAACACTCCAGCCTCCTGGTGATTTAGAAAAAGACACCAGTGAAACTACTTAAACACAATTCATCTTCTTGACCATGAAAAAAAGCTTCAAGTCTGACTTCAAGTCCAGTGCAGAAGCAGGAGAAGCTACTAAGCTCTTTCATTTATTGGATGCTGACTGGATTATGTATTCACCTTTACTGTCAGAGAAAAGAATAGGATCTGCCTATTAAATATTTGCACTCTGCTCATTATAATAAAAGCAGAGCTGCTGAATGCTGCAACCTTGGTAACAGCACTGAAATAACAGGCACAAGTATTAGTTGGTGTTGGTTGGAGATGTTGTCCTGGGCTGCTGTTCTCAGTGGAGACAGTTGTTGTCAGATGACAACCAGACACTGCTGAAATAGTAAAACAGTAATTCTGGGATGCTGAAAAACTACAGGGACAGGAGTGGACAACTGGGGAAAACCTGCCATCAAACTGCTCAAGAAACTCTAAGAGCAGCCAGAGATCTTTGGAAAACAATGAAAGGCTGTGTAATAAAATGTAAAAGAAACTGTAATGGCAGCCAGAGAGCTTGGGAAAATATTGAAATCCTGTGTGTAATAAAATGGGAAGGTTGGAATTCTTTTTTTAATGTGTGAGATGTCATTCAGCAAAGTACTGTGGCAGCACAGACAGCAATGGGCAAGGACAAAACAGGAGTGATGAAGGGGGGTGCCAGCAGGTAAAAGTCATTGCCCCACTGGTCAAAAGAAGATCTGAAAGCTGTCTCTTGATATAGATGGTTGATCACAGTTGGGAAAGGGAACACTATAAGATGGTTCCTGGAGAGTTTCTGCTTTTGAGAGTTGGATCCATCCCCAGTAGAGTCTGGTTTTGACTCTTACATTATGACCACAGAGAAAGCAAGACTGGATCTCACTCCAGTGCATTTGATGCCGGTCTGAGAGCACAGCCTGGCACTCAACCACTTCTGCCTTCTTCCTCCTCTTGTTGCCAGATGGAGCCTTTTTCTTGCAAGAACACTACTGATCACCCTCCTGCTGTCGAAGAGCCTTCAGGAAAAGTGTGAATTTCAGGCTTATAATCTGAGAAACCTTTTCATTTTCTCAAAATTTTACAGAAGGGCAACAAAATTCTGGCCATCATTCTTTTGCAAGGAAGGTGACTAGCTGGCAGTGCCCTGAGTCACAACCTTTTTAAAGAGTGATGCCCAAATCATGATGAACAGGCTGAAATCTTAGAATCATATAATAGTTTGGGTTGGAAGGGATCTTGAAATCATCGAGTTCCAACCCCCCTGCCATAGGCAGGGACACCTCCCACTACACCAGGTTGCTCAGTGCCACATCCAGCCTGGTCTTAAGCACCTCCAGGGAGGGGGCATCCACATCATCTCTGGGCAGCCTTTTCCACTCTCTCACCACCTTCACCATAAGGAATTTCTTTCTTCTATCCAGCCTGAACCTTCCTCTCCCAGTCATAACATCACTGCTGTCACACAGTTTACAAGTTCTTAGTTTGTGCTTTGTTGATTGCAATTCTGCACAGCAACATGTAATTGAAAAATTCACATGCATATTGCAGCCCATTTAGGGTTGAATCCCATTAGATGCTGAACAAAATTTTGATAGTGCTGAGAGATCTCAGCTGTCAAGGAAGTGAGAAAAGGCTCAGAGTAGTCTCTGAGTTGCCCAGCATCTGGCCAAGTGCCTAGACATTGATTTGTTCTTATGTTAGGTTAAAACTGGCAAGGAACAGGAAAGGAGTTTAGGGCTCAATTAACAAACAGCCTTTAAAAAATGTATTTCACTTTCTGCCTTGGGCTTTACCTTAGAGCTAGGCCTGTTCATAGAGCTAAGACTAAAAGAGCAAAACTGCTTATATACATAATATCCTGAAAACAACCATATCTTCTGTAATGTGGGCAATTGAAAACATATCACTGGCAAAGACACCTCTGGAATAGGAGTCACTCAGGGTAGGATTCGGTCAAATTATTCAGTGGAATATCTAAGATCAATTTGTAATATTTTTTAAAAAATATTTTTGCAGCTTTCGGACCAGATTTAAGTAAAGTAGCATCTTTTAGATTTGGGAATAGACTAGACTGTGTTGAGTGAGTCATATATCTCCCACCTAGGGTGTAGAGAGACTTTGCTTTGTCATAGAATCACTGAGTTGGAAGGTACCTTCAAATGCCATCTAGTCCAACCCTTTGCAGTGAGTAAGGACAGATTCCCTTAGTTATTATGGGGATGAAAAAATAGGAAACTTACCTTTAATAATTTTTTCTTTTTTAATTTTGCAGAATAGGGAAAGAGTAATTGCTTTCCTTACTCCTTTCAGAGAAAGGTAAAGTGTAATCTTTATAATTTAATCTGATTCTAGTTGGTGGTGTCCCTGTCCATGGCAGGGGGGTTAGAACTAGATGATCTTTAAGGTCCCTTGCAACCATTCTATGATGGGCACAGCATGGGATGTAGGCTGAGGAACAGAAAGCATTCCTGTGCTGTCCTCCACTGTTGCACTGTAGTTTTCATCTTCAAGTCTGTAACAGGAGGAACTGATCTAAGGGCAATTCTAGGAATCAAAAACATTTGCCTTGGCTTTTACAAAGGTTACACAAAACTTAATTTCTTTTCAAAATTGTGTATCAACTACAACTTGAATCATAGAATGGCTTAGGTTAGAAGGAAAGATCATTTAGTTCCAACCATCTGCCATGGGCAGGGACACCTTCCACTAGACCAGGATGCTCAGTGCCTTGTCCAGACTGGTCTTAAACACCTCCACAGAGGGGGCATCCACCTTTCTTGGCAACTTGTTTCAAAATCTCACCACCTTCACTGCTTCTTTCTTCTATCGAGCTGAAATCTCCCCTCTTCCAATTTGAATCCATTACTTCTATTACTGCTATCCTGTACCTGATGAAGTTGAGGTTTAAAAAAACAAAGCTGATAAATTATACATCCTGGGAGTCCCTTTGAAGGCTGATTGATCAGAAGCTTGTGAAGATGATGTCTATTTCATGAAACTCTGATTAATTACTTTTAACAGGATCTCTTAAACCCATCCAAGTGGTAGTAACTGATCTAAGTACATTAAATGCAATAATAATTTGCACAAGTGATGAATTGTTAAAGCAATGATTCCTTAGCAATCATAGGGTGGATTTTGATATTCATTCTTGCTGGGGAATTGAAACTGCAATTGTTATCTAGATTATGTAAATTGCGTTTTGCACTGGAAATTCGATTTTATTTTTTAAGATATGTGATATGAAAAAAAATACTAGCCTATTTAAAATTTCCCCTTGAAAAGCCATTCAGATTTTCACAATTAAACACAACTGTCAGTTACAGGCTTTTCAGCTTTGCTGAGACAGGGTTTTTTCTCACAGTCTAGGATATTTTGAGCACTTTGTCCTCTCTGGGGGTGAAATCCCTGATTCTCTTACTGTGATATATTTTGATGTGGTGCCTGCTGCTGTTCTTGGTAGACTTATTCATGATCTAGTTTATACAAACAGATCTAATATCAGGGGCGTTGACAAAGTTTGGGTCTTTTTTTTTCCCCCTCACTTCTGTTTCATTGTCTGTCCCTATCATTTCATATCATAAGCTGATAGGGCATTAAATTGTCGACCAATTTGCTTACACAGTGCCTGGTAGACCCGAATTCCAGTGGGATCTCTCAGTATTATGTCCATCATAATTAGCTGTTCTTGTTGCATCAGCAGGAACAACTCTTCTAAATTTGTGCAGAACTTTAATGCTCTCATTTTATGCAGCCTCTTCAGGTACAGATTGGCTTCCTTAGAACCAGCTAATCATGCAGAGATGTTCCATCCCTCTATCTGATGCCTTATTTATAGAATCATAGAACAGTCTGGGTTGGAAAGGGACCTTAAATATCATCTAGTTCCAACCCCACCGCCATAGGCAGAGACACCTCCCACTAGACCAGGTTGCTCAGTGCCTTGTCCAGCCTGGACATACTTGTAAATATGTATAGGGAGAGTGTCAGGAGGATGGAGCCAGGCTCTTCTCAGTGACCTCCAATGATAGGACAAGGGGCAATGGGTGCAAGCCGGAAAAAGGAAGGTTCTACAGAAATATGAGAAAGAAATTTGTCAGGACGAGGGTGAGAGAAGTGTGGCACAGGCTGCCCAGAGAGGGTGTGGGTTCTCCTTCTCTGGAGACATTCAAACCTCTGTGTGACTTGATCTAGGTGTTCCTGCTCCAGCAAGGGGGATTGGAATAGATGATCTTTTAAGGTGCCTTCCAATCCCTGGCATTCTGTGATTCTTGTTTTTATTGTCCTTTCTTTCCCTTCCCATGCACTATGCTTGCACTTCTGAACCCTGTTTCATCCACCTCATGTTCCAGTTACTTGTTTTCATAGAAGCAGTGTCTGAGTTGGCAATATTTCATGTGAGGCCACTGCAGTATCTTTGCTTGCTCTGCAATTAATATTCTGTCCTGTTGTTTACATCCAGCCCTGTGTTCCTAATGCTTTCTTTAGTATGGACAGCAAAGTAGCATATGTTTCTAAGCTGAGTCCCACCTGCCATTTCTGGAGGTATCTCCTATTAATCAAGAAGGCTACTTTGTCATAGCACACTTAATGTTGCCACCAAACTCTAAGTACAAAGGTGGAATAATAATGACTCCTGTTCCACTAAATGGAGTTAACACAGCTGAGTAGCTTCCCTGATGGTTTATTATATCAGTCTTTCTGAACATTGACTGATTTGTTTTTATTACCAAGAAAGCTTTTGTCCTACCAAAATGACTTAGGACCACAGGTCAATGTTTTTCATGTCACATCTCCATAAGAAGTACATTGCTTCATTACACTTTGTGTTCTCCCACTGCAATCTGTATGTCACTTAAATTTATTTGTCATGATACCACTGCCAGGCTGCCATTAAATTGTTTAAGGATATTCAGGAAATGTTGTTGCTGTAACCTTTAGAGGAAGACATATGGAAATGGACTATATCTGTTAATTAATTTTTTGATATGCAAGCCTTTTCAAGTGTAAGGCCTGCTATGGATGTCTACACCTGAGCAGAATATGTGAGTGATTATGTTCATGGGGGTGTATTTTTTTTCTGTGAGACAGACAGCAGATGCTCTGAGTTGGAATTACCTATCTGTCTTCTTAAACCAGGAGACTAAAGAGTTGAAGAACATAAATGAAGTCCATATAAAGGCCATTATGTTTGCCTCTCATTTCTCCATCTGCATCAGTCTCCAGAAAGAAAATGCTTACCTGCTCCAAAAATATTTTAAAATTAGAGCTCACAGAATATGAACAAACAACACAAGGGAAGGGGAAAAAAAAAGCATGTAGATCAGTTTGAGGAGCCTCTAAGGTGTTTCAAGTTGAGCTGAATCAGAGATTGAAGATCTTGGATAGGCCACCTTCCCCTTTGGAGAAGGAACTAAGAGGTTGCTCTGAGCAACTGGAAAGTTTGTGGTAAACACAGACAAAATAGCAATGGCTAAAGCAGGATTTTTTTTAGTTTCCCAAGCATTAGATTAGTGCTTGCCTGGCACAAGCAGTATGGAAGAGGTTGTGAAAGCTTTATAATCAACCTGAAAATATTCCGAGATATAGCTGCGGCATTACATGTTTGAGAGGATGAACTATTGAGAGACCAGTATAATTACTGTTTCTGTGTTAATTGATGTCTCAAGAAGTGAAAAGCAAAACAGAGGCTTTGAAAGGAATGCCAGTGTGTCTTTCATGAGTTTGTTTCTCACTACAGTCTATTGCAACCTCCAAAATTAGTTAAATTTCTAGAAATAACCTTCATACTGTTTTCATTATTCTTTTTTGTTGTTGCTTATAAGCTTTGGGCTAATGCTTCAAATGTCTTGCTTTTCTGAAACCAGTTTTCTCTGTGAAGCACAAGAGCACAGGCCTAGATGTGGATACCCTTAAGTTTTGTTTGAATTTTTGGGTAGCAATAAACTCTTAACCTGTTAGAATCTGGAGTATTTATGTTGGTTAGATGAAAGAGAATGGATTGTAACATAGACACAGAACAAGATAAACAGCTTTAAGGAATATTCCAATGCAGTTCATCAACCACTAAGTGTTCTTCAACTTTTGTGAATTTAAATCTCAACTGATGTGAATCTTTTATATCCTGCAGTGCAAGCTGTGATACTTGACAACAAATACAGTTAGAGCAGTTTTTCATTAGTCTGAGAAAGATCATTCCTGATCTTTGAGCAGCTGAGTGTTCATTTTGGGGCATTGAAAAATTTTTGTGTTTCAATAAACAAGCATTCTTAAACGTATCCCTGAAGTTAATTTTAGTCTAGTGGTAGGTGTCCCTGCCCATGGCAGGGGGAGTGGAACTAGATGATCTTTATGGTCTCTTCCAACCCAAACTATTATATGATTCTGTTAGTATGGCAATTAGAAAGAATACTTTAAATGAGATGAGGAGACAATGACCGAGAGATAAAGGGGTGTAGTGAAAATTTTAGAGGCAGAAACTCTTCTACATAGTCATGTCCTCAGGTCAGCAGCTGTTTATGGAAATTAGGTCTAGTGAAACCATGGCATGTTTAACTACAGTAGGATGAAACAAAATTGTTGGATATTTTTCTCTTCTAAAACATTTGCTTAGGGCTATCCTGTAGCAAAGCACATTTTAAAGCCAAAATGGCTTGGAAACATGTGCATTTATGGTTCTTAGAACTCCAGGGAGGTACCATTCTTCCATGGTTGATGACCATGTTGTTGGGTTGACCTCCAAGATGTCTTGGTGCCCATCTTAAGTGTTTCCTCTGTACAAAGAGCAAGGGACCCAGTTTCCCATGCTGATGGCGTTCCAGTCTGCCCAACATCAGGCACTAACTGGAACCCAGTAGTTGTCCATTAATGCAGGTCAGGCTTCAGCCACCAGCAGTCCAAACATCTCCTGCCAAATGCTTTTCATTTTTTTTCATGTTTACCAAGTTATAGACACCAGCTGTACTGCAGGGATTGTTTTAGTACTTGTATATAGGAAGAAGGTAAAATAACTTCAACAGGGTAAATCACCTTTTACAAGCTGAAAGAGAGGCTTCAGTGCAAGTATTGTGTTTGGCAAAACCATAAGCAGATGCAAATGTTATTAGGAGAAACTGTAGGGCTACAATCTTCAGTGGAAAAGATGGTTTATTGCTATTGCTAAAATAAAATACTTCCTCTTGCTTGAAGTTTGTTCTTCAGTAATATTGTCTCTCTCCACTACCTGCAGGCAATGACCACCATGTAACCAGACAGTTGTAAATCTTCAGCTGCAGACCACCGACAGGAGCCTGTAGACCACCAGTCTGGGAAAACCTCTGCTTTAACCATCTAAATGATTCAACATTTATGTAAGTCAGACACATTCTGGTATTATGTGGCTAAATAATTTTATGGCAGTATTTGTTGTAATGCTAAGAGGTTCAGACACTGCATGAACAGCTTGTTAATCCAGTTTTTCTCTCTGATAATTAGATAATACAAATAGAAGGAGTATGAAAATTATATGTCCTCAAAATGTGCCTGGAGAGCTGTGTGCTGTTTACAGTCTGTTACAGAAATCTTTACCATACATCTGTTTCTTAGGTGTGGTGGTGAAAAGGTTTGAAGAGTTGGGGTTTTTTGATGAAACTGTTACAGAAATCCTTACCATATACCTCTCTTACGTAGGTGTGGTGGTGAAAAGGTTTGAAGAGTTGGAGTTTTTTAATGAAACTTTGCCTTAAACTTAATATTACTACCTACCTACAGTGCCATTTTATTGGTATTTAAGACAATACTCATCTATTATTGTTTAATAATCCAAGTTGCATGGAAAATATTGCATTGGCAAACACCCAAAAAATACTATATTGTCCTGATCAGCTTGAGTACATCAGGAAAAAAGAAGTATTAGTATTTGAACTGCCTCAAGTCCTTTTTTTGCTTTAGAATGAGAGAGATGTAAAAGCTGAAGGATTGCAAGGGGAGAAACAATTTGAGTGAATAGGCTGAAGCATCTTATGAATGGAAACTGAAGTATAAGTTGTAGCTAAATCACTGAAGTCACTGCTGCAATGCTTCCATCTCTGGAAATGCATAAAAGCTAATTATAAGTGCAGTGAACTGGAGGCATTTCAGAGAGAAACACAAAAGAAAGTGAAATGTCTTTCTGCTTACAAAGGACAGGTGAATATCTACAGATGTCTATCAGCGACCTTGAGAGCATGATGAAGAGTCTGTCTGGGGATGTTCCTTGGGGTGCTGTGCCTGTAGGAGTAATAGGATGAAAGAATAAGTAATCAGGTTGTGATATAAAAGACTAAGGCTTTTTCCATGCTAATGTCTGGCAGCTATCAAGAATGCATTCATATAGCCCCTAAATGCAGATAAAAAACCAGTTTTACTGATTTAGCACATCAAGTATATGCCCAGCTAATGTGAATTGTGGTTTTCTGTTGTAGATATAGCACCTGCTGCAAAATGAGCTGCAAAAGCCATTGAATGCTGAATCCCAAACTGGGATATATTTCAAGGCAAGAATTAGAAATAGACATTGTTTTTCATACTTTTAAAGATCAGATAGTAAGTGCTGCTCAGAGCACTTTGAGAACAGTCTTGCTCTCACAAGGAACTAGGTTTAATACTTGTAATAAGTTCTTTTAGACTGAACTTCTTGTTGCAGGATGATACAATTTCCTAGGGCCAGCCCTGGTTATGAATAGACTCCAAAAATTTATTCACCTTATACACCCATTTGCAGAGACCTTGCTGGTTTTATTTGGGGTTTTACTTTGTTGGGACACATGCACAGAACACTGTAGTGGATGGATTCTTTCACTTTGCCATTCCTCTGTTCTGGGTGAGCTGGGAGTAAGTTGTCAAAAGAAGCCAGAAATACTTTATTGAAAATGGTTCTGTTCATAGGATATCTTCTAGTTACACTGGGATAAGAACAGAAAAAGTACAAGTGAGCAGAAGTTGGTATGAAAACAGCAATTTGAGTTATTGTCCAAAGGGAGAGTTACATGTGGCAACACATGATGCAGGAGTTAATTGTCACAAATTTCTTTGGAAGTGAAATTTAATAAAAAAAAGTGCGGGTCACAAGAAGAATGATACTTAAATGCTGCAAAACTTTATTTGAACTTTTTTTTTTTTTTTTACATTTTAAAAAGTAGATCCATAAAGTAAGGATAGATGAGATTGGTTTGTGGGAATTGTGACAGAGCACTGACACAGGCTGCCCAGAGAGGGTGTGGAGTCTCCTCCTCTGGAGACATCCAAAACCCATCTGGATGCCTTTCTGTATGACCTTATCTGGGTGTTCCTGCTCCACCAGGGGGCCTGGGCTAAATGATCCCTTGATGATCCAATCCCTGATATTCTGTGATTTTGTGTAATTCAAAGAACTTGACAGAATTGACCCATCTCATGGAATTTATTTCAGGCTTTTTATATTGGCCAATATATTTTGACTTGTAAGGTGTTTGTTGACTGCTGCAGGCTCCTCCTGACTAGACAATACCTGAATACTATGCATCACCGCTTAAAAAAGCAGAATCAAACAATGTGAGTGAGCTGAAGTATCTTTGCTTCATAGCAAAGATGGCTCATAGATGTGGGCATCATTTAGAAAAGTAACTGCATAGTGGCTGCACTGACACCTAGACTCTGCAGGGCATGACAGGTTGTCACTAAACCCATGACACACAAGATGACCCTCTCATTGCTTCTGACAAGAATATCTTCCCTTTGCCAAGTTGAACTGTCTTTCTCAGCAGAAAGTGGCCAAGTGGAGCTCCCCATCCTGGTGGAGCTCCCCGTCCTGATACTAATCTGAAAGTAACCAGGAAAGACAGACACGAGGATCAATGAAGTAAATTAAGAAAAACATGAAAATGACAGAAACAAACCAATTAAAATTACAAAAAAAGAAGAACCAAGGGTAAATCCTCTCTCTGATTCAGATACGTCCCTGGACTTCAACTGTTCAGTCCCCACCTCCTGGAGGAGCTAAGGCATTCCCTGAAACATGACATTTGTATATAGAACATTACTGTAGCATACTGTAGCATGTAACTGCTTCTAGAAAGCAGTGGTTGGAAGTGTATGCTATCCAAACTTCCCTGAAAAATTGGGATCTTAATGTTGATAAGGGTCATGATCTGGTTACAGATCTGAAATGCTAAGAGTTAGGTATCCTCCTGGAATTAATTTGACCACTGTGTACCACAGTCTAATTTATTTTCTTATCACCTCCCAACCATTAAATTGCTAGAGCTGAGCTGTATAAATGCTGTAAGGAAAGGCAGCTCCCAGTCACTAGGGAATATTGCAGAAAATTTGCCTTCCAAGCATGGTTATATAATGCCCGCTAATTTTAATTAGACTTTTACTCTCAGAGTCCCACTTTGCCTACGTGACCTGATCACAGGGACTCAGCAGAGATGTGTGATAGCAAGTTCATCTCTCTGCTCTTTCCTACAGTGACTTTGCCCTCAGTATTACATCTCCTGGGTCTGTGAGCCCCCTGTTGCTACTTGCAGCGTTGTCTATTCTTAGTCCTTCCACAGAAGGGGTTCTATTCTCTGCTATCAGAAGTGCAAGAAATGCCTGTGTAAGCATTGCACAGCTTTCATTCTCCTGCAGAAGAGTGGTCCTAGGAGAAGAAAGTCAAATAAACAGCAGCCTAAACTATACTTCAGATAACTCGAAACCAGGAACAGGACCAAACCCAATTATTCACAAGATGATGCTGATGTTGTCTTTTCTCGGTAAGAAACACCAAGCAGAGACAGTTTGCCTGAAATAAGTAAATTCCAACTAATTAAAGGTTTTCCTTCCTTCCTTGAGAACTTGCTTTAGAACTATTGCTGTGTTGAAGTCTTTGGCAAGCATGAGAAAGGCATTTTGATCATATCCATTAACTCCTCTACCCGTGTCTTCTGTAACACGTCCCATTGCAGAACATGGAGACTGATTTGGGCAGGCAGTGAATAGAATGTCAATGTACAAAACAAGAAAAGAAAGCCAAATTGGACATCTGTCACATCGTAAAAGGATTATTTGTGGAGAGAAGTAGCAACAAACCCTATCTGTTTTCTTGTCTGACATTCCAGCACTTGTAACTGAGCAGATCAAACCATTTGTTTTCTTGTAATTGTGTTAGGTCTTCAGGCTTCTGAACTCCCTGAGAATTGTGCTATACTGTGTTACCATGAATTACTGCATGTGTTTCTGCCTATGCTCTTACTTAGCAGTCCTCACCCTGCACTGAGATAAATTGGACATCGACCCTAAAAGGCACTGTCCTCATTGCTTTAAAGTCACCATTTTTTACTTTAGCTTTTGCCACTGTCTGCTCTCTCAGTTCTGACAACAGCAGATTGTTGACTGTCTGAATTAGAGGCGGAATTCTTTATAAAACATGTCATCCCTTAGTCAAAAAGCAGGAACTAATTCCAAGAATTAGTTACAAAAACCTGGAATATTGTGCCCAGT
>VZTY01033814.1:0-17460 GCA_013400935.1 Turnix velox
ATATACATACTGTGTACCTTATTGATATGTAATTATATTCATATATAATAGATTTATAGATATGTATGAATATATAACAGATTATAGCACAGCTATTTTGGGGCCTTGAGAGTCCATTCCCTGTGGCATTACATGCTTCTGAAATGACAATGTTTGTCTTCTGCTTGTCTTATTTGTCCCACAGGCACAGGCTGAGGGCTGTTATACCTAGAGACAGTGTCATATCCAATCCTCTGGGGCTAGGTGGTGACACAAAATATAGATCTGAAAAGCTTGGCAGGAGTCCAGCTCCTTGGTGACAGGAGCATTCAGCCTCTCCCCAACCACCTTGCTTAATTGCTGACCTTTAGAGAAGTCATTATCTAAGCCATGAGAAGATAAGTTTTATTTCTTGATAATTTTTAATGGTGGAGTTTAGACCACAAGTAAGTGTGCCAACGGTGGCAAAAACCAAATCATATGGACCATTAATTCCCCTAATGAAGCAATTGCCAGACCTAAATGCTTCATGTGATGGGTCCACCCTGAGAGAAATTGTTGCTGATTTCAACCCTGAAGCAAAATGCTGTTGTTTGAGCTTTGTAGGCTTCAGAACTTACACAGGGAGCTTTATTTTGGGTAAGGACTCTGCACAGAGGCTCAGATCCCTCCAAGGATAATGACATATTCCTATAATTTGGGACTAGCTCTACATTTTGAACACAGCCCTATTCTGTCACCCTCTTTTCCACATGGCTCTCCAGCTGCTCTGCTTAAATTAATGCCTTTTTGTAACTCTTTAATTAAGGAGGAGAATGCCACAGCAGTAGCAGAAGGGACCCTTAGCTTTCCTGCCCTGATACAAAGCAGACATATGTTGTGGCTAACAAGGCAATACCTTCTCTGGGGACTGCATAGTCTGCTTGCCTGTAGACATACATTGCTGCCCCTGGCTCCTGGAAGAGGGAGAAGTTAAGCAAAGGTGTGTTACAGAGAAAACAAATAATTAGATGCTGAATATTTAAACCTATATGTCATAAAATCTGTGTTCTTGCTCTGCAATCTCACATTGTATTGGTGGGGATGGGTTAAAAGATCTAACCAATCTGTTTAGTAGCAGGCTTTTACATCTATCCTTTGGTTAGGAAAAGCTGTAGCTGGTGCCAAAGGATTAAATTTATTATTAAGTTCCTAAAGTGAAATTTGGGTATTTGTTGTCAATGAGGAATCTGAGCTCTTCCCTCAGCATCTGTAGGAACCATCCCCAGGTAACCAAAATTTGGCATCAAAAAATAAAAGTGGAAGGCCCATGTTTTGGCTGCAGATCTAAAAGCAGAACTTAGGTTATATTTCTCCCCGTTTCTTTCAGAGTCCAGCTGAGTGATCCAGAACTTTCTGGGGAACAAATCTAAAGCAATTAAATGCAGTGTGACTCTGTTATCCAGCTTGCAGACCAGTGAGATTTCAAATGGCTGATGCAATTTCTTGCTGACTCACTTATGTTCTTACTAGGAAGAGCTCAGGTGAACCAGATAAGCATCAATACCTGCACGTGATAAGCCCCATCTCCCTCCAGATGCTGATGTTTTTCAGGCTAAAATTTATTTACATGAATAGAAGTTTCCCTCTTCTCTCTAAGCACCACAGTTCAGCTTTTCTGGATTACTCTGAAAGCAGGTTCTTTCATAATATAAAGCCTCATTGTTTTTCTGCTTCCACAAACCTGTCTAAAAGCTCATCCCAGCTTCCTTGTGGACCTGCCAGACCTCCACAGAGCTCTCCTTTTATATGCCAAAACTTCTTGGTACTGGTTTTCTCCTTGCTGAGCAGATTTGTGGCTTTCTAGAGGTTAAATGCAAACATGAATCTTATCACATTCTGCTTCTCTCTACTTAGCTTCAAAACCTAAGTGAACTTTCTTTCTTTCATGTTGCATTTCCCCCCCCAATCTCTGGAGGGCGAATTTTTCTTCCAATTTGTCTGTTATTCAATCAGATCTGATCCTTTGACACAACCAGCTAATAGTCACTATGCTGGTACTTTATAATTTCCATTATGTGCAGCCTCCACTCGTCACAGATTTTAATAGTGACATTTGCAAATGAATAATTAACCCCCCCCCACCAGAGCAGATTTTTTTTTCTTGTTTCAGCCAAATATAATCCTGTAAATCATTTCAAGTGTTGCAACCTCATAATTTTCAAGACAAGTCTGTTTTCAAAGCAAAGATCTTTATTCTGAGTATGCCTGAGGGAAGGGAAAGGAAGGGAAGGGGAAGGGGAAGGAAAAGGGGAAGGAGAAGGAGGAGGAGAAGGATAAGGATAAGGATAAGGAGAAGGAGAAGGAGAAGGAGAAGGAGAAGGAGAAGGAGAAGGAGAAGGAGAAGGAGAAGGAGAAGGAGAAGGAGAAGGAGAAGGAGAAGGAGAAGGAGAAGGAGAAGGAGAAGGAGAAGGAGAAGGAGAAGGAGAAGGAGAAGGAGAAGGAGAAGGAGAAGGAGAAGGAGAAGGAGAAGGAGAAGGAGAAGGAGAAGGAGAAGGAGAAGGAGAAGGAGAAGGAGAAGGAGAAGGAGAAGGAGAAGGAGAAGGAGAAGGAGAAGGAGAAGGAGAAGGAGAAGGAGAAGGAGAAGGAGAAGGATAGGGAGAAGGAGAAGGAGGAAGAGAAGAAGATCAGAAGGGAAGGGAAGGGAAAAAGGAGAAAGAGGTTCTATCCATCCAAACCCCTCCAAGAAGGGGAGAGGGGGCCACCAAAGAGGGCGGCACAACCCCAGCATGGCTCCAGAGACAGCTGGAACTGCAGCCAGTTATCAGGCCTCTGGTTGCAACCCGTGACCTTAAGCAATTTCTTGCTCTTATTTTCTGGCTCTAGCTTTAGGAGGATTCTCCAGTTTTCAGAGGGATTTGTCTCTTTTCTGCAGGAGGATTTTCCTGGTGGGCTTTGCTTGTGTGCCTAGGGAAGAAGGCTGACACAAGCAGATTTTAATTAAAGCATTCTTTTATCTCCCCAGGGTAGTGTAATTTAGCTTCTTCTCAGAGATAATATTAACACTTACGTAATTTTTCATCATTATTAGTTTCGCTTGTGGAGTTGCTTTGGAGAGAAATCCCCCCTGGATGCAAATGCTCATTGAATCCTATTGTTTCAGTTCCCTTCAGCCATCATTCCTCAGCCTAAGAATAAACATTACCCCCCAACAGGAAGGAGCCTGATTTTCCAACAAAATCAGCAAAATTACACATGCAGAGAAAGGGTGTGATATTTCACTAAGATCTGCCTGGTTGGAGGCATTATTTGTTAATAAAATGAGAAAAAGACAAGAAAACCAAACCAAAAACCACCAGTGCAGGTATTGTCTGAAATAGGAGCCTTAGAAATCCATGGGGTTGCAGTGGCACAGGTCTGAAGGAGAGAAGAGCCAGGATGCAGGATTTTAGGGGAAACCTTTCCTCTGCCCCCCTCCTGCTAACTCTCCATCTCTTCTTACACATCCTCCAATCTATTAGCAGCCCTGTTTGCTGTCTGGAGCAGTAAAGACAATGCCACAGCAAGCAGAATACATAAGGATTTGCTGCTCAGGCCTGGCATGGTCTGAGCTCTCCCTTTTCTCACCTCTGGAAAACAGCAGATAAATTAGAAAGCATGGATTGAGTGTGTTGATTATTTGTAGCACCCTCCAGTGTACAAATGATGTGCTATTTAATTTCAAAACGTCATAATTTGTTGCAAAGACAGGGAGAAGGGATCTGTCTCGTGAAGCTGAGCTAGGTCTGAAACCCCAAGAGGGAGGAAATTCATATATTCAGATATAGAGAAGCATCTGGACCCAGCTTGCTTTAACACCATTCCTTGGAGACTTACTGGGTGCTAGACAAAGCTATCTTAGTAGTTTACATTGTAGTGTCTCACTCAGCCCATATGGGCATGTAAGAAGGTCTGCAGCTACTACTGCTGCAAGGGAGACATCCTGGGGGGCTCCTGGTGGGTTCTCCCATCATCAACCTGTCCTGGAGATGGCACAGCAAGAGCAATCATCAGTTGTCCCTAAAGGATGTAGGGTGTGCTGCTCTCTCTGTGATGTGTGAAGGCATTAGAGGGAAGAAGTCCATGCAATCTAATCTAATGAGTTTCTCATGGTGGGTTTCTCTTCTAAAATACAATATCTCACAAGAGAACAAAGGGATTGCTGCAAATTAATTTCTAGAGTGTTTTTATATTGACAGATTCCTTACAGAATTTAAGCAAGGAGTGGATTGAGCCAGTGGGATCATCTGATTCTGCAGACCACCTGCTGGGCCATATCCTGGATTAAGGCGGGAAGGTGGGAATGAAAAGATGGAGAGGTCCTCCTCCCACATGGGTGGGATACATCCATATCTCACCTCTGAGTCAATAGAATCATAGAATAGTTTGGGTTGGAAGGGACCTCAAAGATCATTGAGGCACGGACACTTCCCACTACATCAGGCTGCTCAGTGCCTTGTCCAGCCTGGCCTTAAGCACCTCCAGGGATTGAGGGGGTATCCACAACCTCTCTGGGCAACCTCTTCCAGTGTTTCACCACCCTCGCTGTAAAGAATTTCTTTCTTATCTCTATCCTGAATCGACCCCCTTCCAATTTACATCCATTATTTCTAGTCCTCCCATCTTATTAAAAAGTCCTACCCCTGTCTTTCTGTAGCCCCTTTCAGGTTCAAATCTTTTCTGACAGATTCTTATCCTTAGGCTGCTCTGATAGCAATCCCAGTATGTGGGGCTAGACCTTCAGTCCTTTTCCACATACCTTACCTTTCCTCTCCTCAGAGTCTGCTTTTCACCTGCTATTTCTTAACGTTTCTCCTCAAAGACTATTTGCTCTGCAATAGTTGAAAATCCTAACCTGGCCTTCAAAGTGTCTTAGCAAACCTGTGTAATATATAACAAGATGTGCTCAGCATGGGTTCTGGAGGGTGCTGCTCTCCTCCTTCCTTCCTGCACCCTCCAAAACAAACCAAAATATGCAGATTTTGGGGATGATGAGTTTCATGAGCTCCTTTTGCTCATGGATTTAGACACAGAGTGGTTGTCTGAAGCTCAGCCATGGAGCTGAGAGGTAAATCCAGAGGGGGGAGTGTCCCTAATCAAGCCTGTCCCCTAAGAAATTGCAGCTTTAGAACAAGGTGGGAAAGTGAAAATCTCTTCATACTGAAAAACTAGAAGACAGGCAAGATTTGGGAGATGACTGAAACCCACCCTAATCCCACTTCCTCTCCTCTTCCTCCCCAAAATCAGCGTGCTTTAAACAAGAACAGCATGGAGACCTGAAAATGTAATTTGTAATTTATTTTTTTATTATTAATTCTTCCAGAGAACAAGCATATGTCATTCCTGAAGTTATTTCTGTTTCTGATAAAGGAGCTTCTGTTGTTGTTTTGCAAAAACCAGAAGGTCAGGATGGAAAACTTGGAGCAGCTCTAATGAGTTTATTAATATTTGCCATGGTTATACATCAGGAAACTCTAGTTTTGTAATGCATTTTCTGGAAGTATTGATGTTTGCTAACCATGTGGGTATTTCAGCTCTTTTCTTCTATCTTTCCTGGTTGTCTCATAAAGAGTGTCACAGCAGAGTGACTTGTGCTAACCTGCAGGAATACCCAACTTCAGTGATGCCCATGGTTTTCTGTAAATGATCACTTCAAAGGCTTTTAATGTCTCTTGAACTTCAGTCATTATGGATTTCTGGCAATATTGTAGGGTAATATGATAATGGGTATATATTTTCCATCTCTTTTCTTCACTCATCCTGTCAGGCACTTCTGTGCAGGTGGAGCTGGAGGGCAAGAACCCAAACCCAGTCTGTAAGTGGAATAATAAAGTGCAGCTTAGCAGAGTTACTGAACTGATACAGGAATTTGGCATCATCTGAGCTTTTGTCTTACCTCACAGGAGTGTGGTGAACATGTGCCATTAATATTCTGGGTCTTTCAGGGGGCAGAGGAATTTAATACAGCAAAGTAAACTTCTTTTTGCAGGAATAAATTAGAGGTGAGGTTCTCCACCTTTGTTTTTAATCTCTTTTTTTTATCTTTGCCCTTCAGCTGGCTTGCAAACAAGGGTGAGGATGTCTGGGGAGGGATCTCCCAGATGTCTGGGATGCAGGACTTTGATGCAGACCTTTCTTTACTGTGATCTATTATTATTGGGAGACTTGTGTGGCTCTACAACCTGATACATTGCCAGGGTTGGATTAGCAGGTCTGGAAGTTTAGCTTTGATTTCAAAGGGGGATGTTTAGCAAATAATCCTTTGCAGGTCGGCACAGGAATGTGGAGGGGAGGGGTCTCTCTGCTGAGGGACTGACAGATTTATTACCCTGCACTCTGCTGTGAGCATGGGCAGGGAAGGGCAGTGGTGGGAGGCTGTTTCCTTGCCTGCAGAAGACATTAAAACCTTGCCTTGCTGAGAGAAGCTAATTGTGGTGGTTTCCTCCTTCAAGCAGCTCATTTCCCTTTCCCTTTTCCCTCTTCTGTTCCCCTTCCCAGTGCACTTCATGTACCTTCTTTGCACCTTCAAATTGCTACAGCTCTGTTCATAGTTTCTCTTCAGTTTCTTCTGCTCTTGAAGCAGAAAAACCTATGTAGTATGGAGCACGTAGAATATTTTCAATTAACTGAGCACCTCCTAATCAGGCTTTCCTGCTTTCCTTCTCTTTACTTCATGGTGATTCTTATGAACATAATGTCCTGTCTTAGATTTGCAGAAAAGACTTTCAGAGAAGATTCTGCAGGTTCTTGCCAGGTAGAATCATAGAATGCATTGAAAGGGACCTTCAAAGGACATGACATCTTGCATCTATCATAGAATCATAGAATAGTTTGGGTTGGAAGGGACCTCAAAGATCATCGAGTTCCAACCCCCCTGCCATAGGCAGGGACACCTCCCACTAGACCCGGCTGCCCAGTGCCTTGTCCAGCCTAGTCTTGAACACCTCCAGAGAAGGGGCATCCACAACCTCTCTGGGCAACCTCTTCCAGTGTTTCACCACCCTCACTGTAAAGAATTTCTTTCTTATGTCAAGTCTAAATCTACCCCCTTCCAATTTACATCCATTGTTTCTAGTCCTCCCATCCGATATTATGTTAAAAATTCCTTCCCCTGCCTTTCTGTAGGACCCCCTCAGGTACTGATAAGTTACTATGAGGTCCCCTCTGAGCCTTCTCTTCTCCAGGCTGAACAACCCCAACTCCTTCAGCCTGTCCTCATAGGGCAGTTGCTCCAACCCTTTGATCATCTTCGTGGCCCTTCTCTGGACCCTCTCCAATAGCTCAATGTCCTTCCTGTGTTGAGGGCTCCAGAACTGGACGCAATACTCCAGGTGGGGTCTCACCAGTGCCGAGTAGAGGGGTAAAATCACCTCTCTTGACCTGCTGGTCACACTCCTCTTGATGCAACCCAGGATTTGGTTGGCCTTCTTGGCTGCGAGTGCACACTGCTGGCTCATGTTGAGTTTGTCATCAACTGACACACCCAAGTCTTTCTCTACGGAGCTGCACTCAAGCCACTCTCCACCCAGCCTGTATCTGTGCTTGGGATTGCTTCGACCCAGGTGCAGGACCTTGCACTTGGCCTTGTTGAACTTCATGAGGTTGGCTTGGGCCCACCTCTCAAGCCTGTCAAGGTCCCTCTGGATGGCATCCCTTCCTTCAGGTGTATCAACTGCACCACACAGCTTGGTGTCATCTGCAAATTTGCTGAGGGTGCACTCGATCCCACTGTCCATATCTCCTACGAAGATGTTAAATAGCACTGGTCCCAGTACTGATCCTTGGGGAACACCACTCGTCACTGGTTTCCACTTGGACAATGAGCCATTGACTGCAACTCTTTGAGTTCGACCATTCAACCAGCTCCTTATCCAGCGAGTGGTCCATCCATCAAACCCATTCTTTTCCAGTTTGGAGACCAGGATGTCATGCGGGACAGTGTCAAATGCCTTGCACAAGTCCAGGTAGATGATGTCAGTTGCCCTTCCTTTGTCCACCGATGATGTTACTCCATCATAGAAGGCCACCAAATTGGTCAGGCATGATTTGCCCCTGGTGAAGCCATGTTGGTTGCCTCCAATCACCTCTGTGTCACCCTCCATGTGTTTTTGCAACCTTTTTAGGAGGATCTGCTCCATGACTTTTCTAGGCACAAAGGTGAGACTGACTGGCCTGTAGTTTCCTGGGCCCTCCTTCTTTCCCTTTTTAAATATGAGGATTATGTTCCCCTTTCTCCAGTCAGTGGGAACTTCACCAGTCTGCCATGACCTTTCAAATATGATGGACAGTGGTTTGGCAACTTCATCTGCCAGTTCTCTAAGGTGGATCTCATCCGGGTCCCATGGACTTGTGCACCTCCAAGTTTCTCAGGTGTTCACGAACCTGCTCTTCACACACAGACCAGGTTGCTTAGAACTTCATCAAACCTGGCCTTGAATATCTCCAGAGATATCTCCACCACCTCTCTGGGCAACCTGTTCCAGTGCCTCACCACCCTCATGGTGAAGAAAAGGTGCTGCCCAAGATGCGGATGAGCATTTCAGATATTAGATCTGGATTTCATGCTTATTATGAGGAGATACTTTCTTCCCATTTTTGGCAGGGTTCTTTTTCAGTCCAGATTTTTCAGGTTTCTCTGGTGGCTCCTCAGCTCCACTTTGTCCAAGCAGTGCCTTCCTCCCTTCCAGAGCCCTCTACTGCAGGGGGACCAGTTTGTTCTCCCAGCTTTGTCTTTGTCTCTCTCTGAGCCTCTGTCCTCTCCCTTTGTCCACTCTGCTCCTCATATCCCAGATTTCCTGGCATGGCTTGGTAGCATGGAGGTTTGAGTAGGGTAGGAAGCAGTCTTGCTGATAACCCAAGCAGCCAACACAGGGCTCTGCTTCACCCTGCTTTAACTCTGAGGTTCTTTATTGTATCTGGTGAGATCCAGGCTCCTTGCATTATTCAGTGCCCTGCTCTCAACTTTGTCTCTCTGGGGGGTATCCCCTGCACAGCATAAGATCCTGCCAGAAAAGATTTGGGGTGAGTGACATGGCCTCAGAGGTGAGATATGGATGTATCCCACCCATGTTGGAGAAGGACCTCTCCATCTTTTTATTCCCACCTTCCTGCCTTAATCCAGGATATGCCCCAGCAGGATCAGATGATTCCACTGGCTCAATCCTTGCATAAATTCTGCAAGGAAATCTGTCCATATAATAACACTCAAGAAATTAATTTGCAGCAATCTCTTTGTTTTCTTGTGAGATATTTGAAACTGGGCTCTAGCTGACTGTTAAAGGTTTGACCACTTGACATTCCTGGGAAAGAAACTGCCTTCCTTTATGTCTTGCATACTCACTTGTGACACTCCTGCATCCCTGTGGTATAAAATTACTCATTTCCATTGATATGGGCATGTAAACTCCTCTAGATAATTAGAAATCACCACCTCTTTTCATAATTTTGATGCAATAAAAAGAAGGCACTTTGAAATAAATCCATATGACAAAATAAATAGCCTGCAAGGGCAGAAGGAATCTTTAAACATACCTAATCTGACTGCTCAAAGAGCCCAGCCACTGACTATTGTATAGCTACAAAGATCCTACAAAGAAAATTCAGCAGCATTTCAGCTTGTCTGTGAAAGAGATGTCCCTTTTACTCCATCAGTTTTGAAAAGAGCATTGCTTAGAGCTAAGAAGAATCATTTTTGTGATTCAGCTAGTGCAAAAAAATGAAAGGAAGGAGATTCAGCCTTCTCCCTGCTGATGGCTGGATCTCCTGTTCTTCCTTCTCCAAATTCTGCAGCGTTTTTTGCATCCTGTGGGCATTTTTGCTTGATTAACTATTAGCAATTGTTCCTTGGCAATGAAGGATGCTTTGGGATCCTAACCACCACATTCCTGGTGAGTCTTTGAACTCAAGGGAAAGTAACACCTTCCTTTTCTGGAAAGCAATTGTCTCCAGCTTCAAGGAGTTGAGGGTTATTTATGCTTGGAAAGCAGAAGATGTTTGATAAGAATGCAACTGTTTGTTCACAGCCAAAAATCACACCTGTCAGCCTTTGATTCAGGGAATCCCATTGTGATGAAAAAGGCTTTGTGAAGCAGTGGTGTGCTCTCCCCCTGTGAAATAGAAGATTAAATCGTGGTCACCCCGCTGTTGACTCAACTTTTAGCAGCTGAAATATTTGCTCAACACAGTTAGGATCTGCAGAAAGATGCTGGGATTAGAGCACCTCCAAAGTGCAGTGGAGCTTCATAACTTCCCCATTAAAAGGAGAATGATTCATATTTGCTAAAGGGAAAATTAAAAGCAGGTTTTCACAAGAATTTCAAGTCAATCCAGCTCTGCCTGGCTGCTGAAAGGGACATCCTCCTTCCTTGTCCTGTTCCATCCCACTCCATCCCCAGCCTTTGGGTGACAATGTGGGCTTGGATTGGCTTAAGATGAGCCGAGAATAAACTAGTAGTTGTGAAACCACATGGTGAGGCAGGTGAGCTGGTTAATGTCTGAAAACCCCACCAAACTGACCCAGCTTGGTGGTAGTTGCACAGCAAGTTGTGCTGTGGCCACAGCAAGGAGTAGGCAGGACCACACCTTTGGGTGACAATATGGGATTTGACTGGCTGAAGCTGAACCTAGAATAAACTAGCAGTTGTGAAACCATATGGTGAAGTAGGTCATCTGGTTAATGTCTGAAAAACTCACCCAACTGACCCAGCTTGGTGGTAGCTGCACAGCAAGTTGTGCTGACAAAGGAACATGTGTCCAAAGCAAGGAGTGGGCAGGACCTCACCTCTGGGTGACAATATGGGCTTGGATTGGTTTAAGATGAGCCTAGAATAAACTAGTAGTTGTGAAACCACATGGTGAGGCAGGTGAGCTGGTTAATGTCTGAAAACCCCACCAAACTCACCCAGCTTGGTGGTGGCTGCACAGCAAGGGAACATGTGGCCACAGCAAGGAGTGGTCAGGACCTCACCTCTGGGTGACAATATGGGCTTGGATTGGTTTAAGATGAGCCTAGAATAAACTAGTAGTTGTGAAACCACATGGTGAGGCAGGTGAGCTGGTTAATGTCTGAAAACCCCACCAAACTGACCCAGCTTGGTGGTAGTTGCACAGCAAGTTGTGCTGTGGCCACAGCAAGGAGTAGGCAGGACCACACCTTTGGGTGACGAAGTGGGATTTGACTGGCTTAAACTGATTGTGAACCACAGGGGGGTAGGGACATACCAGTGTTGGGCATGGCCCAGGATAGTGAGGTCCTGCTTCCCACAGAGGGTTTTATGAACAGAGACAGGATTAAACACTTGACCAAGGTCAAGAGAAAGCAACCAGAGCATGGAGAATGTGGGTTGAGTGTGATGGGATTCAAACACAGAAGCCCAACCAGCACCTAGGTGTCACATCTCACCAGCTCTGCACTGCCAAGGCTTGTCATGGCCAGGAGATGGTTTAGAAAATTCTAGCTCTTTGCACTTGTTCTGCTTTAAGTTGGAATTGCAGGTGGTGGTGATATCTCTCTCCCAAGGACATTGCCCAAAGAGGTGGTGGAGACCCTGTTCCTGGAGGCATTCAAGGCCAGGTTTGATGAGGCTCTGAGCAACCTGATCTAGTACAAGATGAACTAAATGATCTTTAAGGTCCCTTCCAACCCAAACCATTCTATGATTCTATGTCTCTGCATACAGCAGGGGGGTTGGACTAGATGACTTTAGAAGGTCCTTTCCAACTTTATGTTTCTATGATTCTATGTGTGTGTAGGAAGGAACACAGGGAATCTCCAAAACCCTTCTTCTCATAACCCCACTTTATTCCTACACCATGGAAGGTTTCCTAGGGCAATAAGGGAGAGGTTAACCTTCTCTCCATCAATCCTGCCTGGAGTAACATGCATTTAATGAATCCTGCAACATCAGCCCTTCTGTTCTCCCTGTTATGTTGTGTTTTCTGCACATTCTATGGGGGTGGGTGTCTTTCTCCAGATACAGTTTGTGTGATCTGCATTTTTGCATGCTTCACACTGTGATACATGTGGTACTTGGCCTCCAGCTCCCCATGCACCACCTGCACAGAAAAGGAGCTGGAGGAATCTTGAGGATAAAACATTGAGAAGCAACATGCCCATGTAAGTGGGACATGACAAACCCCTGCACAAAGACATCACAGGGCTCTGCATGTTGTTTGCAGCTTGTGAAAGCAGAACATTTTTAGATCATATTTCTACCAACACTGCTGATGATTAAGGATGAAAGAGTTTTTCATGGCTCTTTGCCTCATTTTCCTGTCTAATGCCAGCAGAGAAGTCCAGCCTCTCTGATTTGGGTGCTGGGAGTCCAAACCACCACCGCTGCTCATCCTCCTTGTATTTTTGCCATTGAGTTGTTCCCAAATCATAACAGGAAGTTTTCCACTTGGCAAATCCTACTAGAAATAAGGGAGCCAGAGCTGTAGGAACAGGGCTGCAGCAAGGCAAGGGGACAGGCAGAGTGGCTGAGGCTGAGAAACCTTCCTTCAAGGCTCCCACAGCATAAATTCAAGATCAATTTCATAGAATCATGGAATAGTTTGGGTTGGAAGGGACCTTAAAGATCGAGTTCCAACCCCCTCACCATAGGTAGGGACACCTCACACTACATCAGATTTGTTACAGAGCATCATGACTCTAAAAAGGGAAGTCTGTCCTCTGCTCCTTCCTTCCCCACATCACCATCCCTGTACCAGCATGAAATCTGGTGCATTTACAGGGGATGGGAGACTGTTAGAAATTTCCAACTCTCTTACTGCAGTGGAGAAGAGCTTCACTGCAGCTCATTTTCCCCTGTGAAGCTCACCTTGTGGCTTTCAGTGCTGGTGCTGACTTAGGGGGAAGGAGAGCATCCATCCTGCACTATACCCTTCCCTCTGGAGCTTCCTCCTCTGCCCCTTGGACTGTGAAGATTGCTGTTTTGTGGTTCAGGAGACCATGCAGGACCCAGATGTTCTCCTTGCCTCATGCTGTGTGCTGGCATTGCTCTCAGCTGTCAGCAGCTCTCCTGCTGAGTGACTGACCACATTCCCTGGGCAGCTCTGGCTGCTGGCAGGGAGAGGATGAGCAATATTCTAAAGAGAGCGACTACAGCAGCTGATTTAAATGCTTTTCTGTTGAACTCCCCTTTTTTACACTAAAGATATGTCAGTCCAAGTCTCTAGTGAGCAGGTTCAAGCCTCTTCTGTGCTCTTTTTATTACTCTTTGGAATCTAACCCGAAACTACTTCAGTTTTTTTTTTTGTGCTGTTCCTGCATATTTCCCTTAGGACTTCTCTGCTCTGCTGTTAGACTTGCTAGAGATACTTTGCTGATAAAAATCTCATCCCTTCTTCCTCCAAAAACTCTACTGAGCTCCAGCAGCAGTTAAGATCATGGAGGCTGCTACTCTTTCACTGCCCCATCCCTCAGTACAAGGTTGGAGAAAGGACTTGGAGGTGTTTTTTCCTTTGTCTACCTCTGACTATCCAACATCACCAGCCTGTTCCTTCTGTCTTGTAGGACATAATAGGGTTTTCTGCAGCACTGACATCTCATCCTGTGGCCAAGTCTGAGCTGGGCTTTATCAGGCCTTGCAGACTTTGGTACCCATGGAGCTCAGTGTATCTTCTGAACTTGGTCAGTAGATAAAGAGTGTGCTCTGCAGGGAATTAGGGACACTCACTAGTATGGTTTTGCTTTGGTTGCAGCCAAACTTTTACAGCAAGGACAAAACATTGGAAAAGTCTTTATGAGTTTAAAACAGATTTAAAGCAAATCACTTCTAGGGCAAGAGCAGAGTGATCCCTGTCACAGCGAGTGATAGCCAAGAGCCACAGTTATTACACTGGTTAATTTACTAATGGCCAAGTATAAGTCAGTAAAGATATTTATTTGAGTGTTTTAACACCATACAAATAATCTGCACTTTTAAGCAGACCTAACTATACATTAATCTGAGTCTAGTTTGTAGTGCACTACTCTTTTTCCAAAGTGCAGTTCAATTCCAGTTTTTCAGCCCTAGTAGACATTTATGACTGCAGAAGTGAAGCTGAAAAATAACCAGGGACTGCATAATACCCCAAAAGTTTGGTGACTTGTGGAGGTCAGACAGACTTATGTATTTCCCCTTTGTAGAGGTCACATATTTTTAGCTCACAGATAGTTTTGCACGATGCAGAAGGATCTGAGTCACTGGAATCCAAGAAAAAAAATTAAGCAGAGACTTTGAAAAGTTGATTCTGGTAGCTGTGTATTTTATTTTATTTTATAATTATTCTAAGAATAGTACATCACTGAATACATAGGTCTGGGACAGATGGATGGCAGATGTTCTCCAGGGGTCTGCTCCCAGGGAAAAGGGAAAAAGGAAAAGGAGCCCCTGAAGGCTCCTCACTGTAGGTCTCTCCTGCAAGTTCAGAGAATCACCTGCAATCTGTGCTGGGAGGCTTGGGATTAGGCAGGAACAGCCCTGATGTGGGATCTTTTCCAGTCCTGGGTGCTTGGCAGCTGCTTTTAACCACAGAAACCAGCAGCTTCTGCTTTCTCCCATTTTTATTGCAAAGCCCTTAGTGGGATTGCACAACTCAGTCCTCTGACAGCATTGCTGCATGAAGTGTGATATATTTAAAAGGGAATTTGATGAGGTTTTCCTTTCTTTCTCATTTCCTCTTCCTCCTTTGCTTTCAACTCTGTGACTTTAGATGAACTTTAATGCCTGTCTTTGCTAGAGGAATGTCCTTTAAGTGTAGCAGGTACATTGGCAATCTCCTTAGGCTGTGAATGAGGCTGAATTTAATTTTATCCTGGTGCCCAGATAAAAGCTTTTCATAACCTACTTCCCCTGGTCCAGTGGAAGGTCCCCCTGCCCAGGGCAAGGGGCTGGGACTAGATGATCTTTTATGGTTCCTCCCAACTCAAACCATTCTGTGATTCAATTAAAGGAAAAAAGAATGTGTTTGAATTGACAATTTATTTTCAGATGCTCACAAATAACCTCCAGTGAGTTTCCTTAAAATATTAATTTTCCTTCTATATGTTTCTAATCCCAAATGGCTGCTTCTCTCCTTGGAAGATGGAAGAAGATAAGACAACTTACCCACTAAGATTATTTAGTATGAAGTGGGAAAAAGTACCCAGGGATGAGGAAGGGAGCCTGCACAACTTATTCTTTGTGGAAAAAGTCACTATTATAGTGATATTCATGATTTATTTTTGTGCCTGTATGTGTGTGTCTGCTTTGTGGATGCAGGAAGCACTGCCCATGTCCAGCTCCCATCTTCCCACTGCCTAGAAACTTCTCAGTAACTGCCTCATTGACCTTTTGATAGCAGTTTTTGGATGGGTCCCCTCTGTTCTGCCTCCATCCTAGTCCTTTAAGTAGAGAAATCTTCCACAGTAACAAATATCTGTCTGTATGTCATGACCTTATTTTGCTGGAGCTGTTTGCTACGTGTAACAGTGGGTTCCCATCTCCTTTTTGGCACTGGACTGACTCACTATTGATTTTTATGAGCTTTATCCTTCCTTTCTGGTTTGGGAAAAATTCATCATTCTGCTTGCTGTAAATGTTTCACAAAAGAGATATAAAGGGATTTCTGCTTTGGACAAAATATTAAGCAATACTTTCCATTAGAGACTCCTGTTTCCTGAACTTCCCAAATCAATGACACAAAGTTTTAATCTCTCCAATTCCTTTGACTCTTGTCATGGCTTTGACCCCCTCCATCGCTATTTAAAATATGTCTATTCTGTGTGATTTTCAGTAAATTGTGTCTTTGGGGAGTTTTTGTGTCTCTTTTGTTTCTTTTTGGAAGCAGGGAAGAAAATATTGCAGGAAAAGCAGGAAAAAAACATAGAAACAAACACTAGAAATCAACAGATTGAGCCAGGGAATGCACTGTGTTGTAGCAGAGTTAGTTGTAGATGAGCTGTCTGAAAATTCAAGTCTTTTTGATGTTTTTTTTGTTTTCCTGAGAAATAAAAAGAAGCAAAATTCCCCAAAATAGTCCAAAAGCAAGATCTTTCAAATGTTTTTTCATTAACACCCTGCATCCTGCAAGAAACCTATAAAATGCCAAGTCCTCAGCAAGGTTTTGCTGTTGTTTTCTTTATTTATTGTAAGACCAGATCTCTTCCCTCCTCCCCTTCATTCACTTTGTAACTTCAAACTCTAGGTTTAGAAATACACAAAAAATGCAGATCCACCTTTGAGACCCAAAGGGTGGAAGATCAGGAATTACTTTCTATTTTTGACAAAAAAAGATGGAGACTGGGATAAGATCCCAAGCTGAGACATTAAAGTTAAGTGTTTGAGAGTCCCTTTTTTTCATCTTGAAGTGGAATTAACATTTGTTGATGCCCCCATTGCATTTTAAAGCAATCAAAAGTCTTAGAGGCAGCCAAAGTGAGGCTTTTATTTCAACTGGAAAGCATTTTCTGTCCAAAGAAATGGTGAGAAAATGTTTCTGTAAGGAGACAAAGAGGTTTTCAAGGCAGAAAGTAAAAAAGCTGTTTACATGAGCTTCAGCATTTGATCACAAAGCCCAGGGCAAAGCTGCAGAGAGCTAGTGACAAAGCATTTTTGCTTGAGGAAAACCAGCAAGAGGGATGAAGTGCAGGAAGAGATCAGGCAAGACCAGTTTGACCAGCTTTAAAACCCCTTGAAATGCCTCCTGTCTTTATAAGAAGCCTTTTTACCATAACACTTTACAATGGTGGCATTGCCACTTATTTCAGTCAAAAAATAAATCAGAGGTAGGGAAAGAGTGAACTCTCAAAATAAGAAAACCTTCTCCAAATGCAATTTTGAGAAATGCTATTTATTTCTATGCACATGGTTGTATATTTTAGAAAGGAGACAGAATCAAATGAGAGTCCAGGAAATTTCCCAGTGTCTCACTGTTGATTTTATGCAGGAAGAGCTCAGATGTCACAGCAATGGACAATACATACAATGGATAACGAGTCTGGAAGCTTTTTTGAAACCTGAACAAAGAAAAGCCTCTTTGGGTGCTTTTGGGATGTTTGATTTGCATTGTTTACAGGGAAATTTGCCTTAGACCAGCACCCTAAGTTGTAGATGAGGGGAAACTCTAATTCTCAGGACCCTCTAACCAGGAGGAGGGCTGGATGACCATGGGGTCCAGTAGCTGTTGAAATTGGGGAGTCTTTGGAGAGAATAACACATTTGAAGCAGTGTTGGTGGCAGACTTCACATACATAGTGTTTTCAGAGCAATTTGTCCCTCAGTAAGACTGAGTGGTCCTCAGTGTACCAACTAAACCTGATGATCAAGAGAGCCACAGGGGCCACAGATGATGAGACACTGTCCCTTAAGAATATATATATGTAAGGAGATGTCACTGCTGGCACCAGCTACTTCTGCAGAAGAGGCACCTCCACCTGTAGTAACTGTGTCCAGTTCTGGAGTCCTCAACATAAGAAGGACATTGAGCTGTTGGAGCTGG